>WMED01001497.1:0-27387 GCA_019650415.1 Pipa parva
TGCCGGTCTTCGGCAGGCTTTCAGCCCTACACCGGGTGTTTTTTCCCGATGTAGCGCTGACCACCACTTTGAGAACCACTGCCCTAAAGTATTTCCTAAACAAATAGTAAGAGAACCAAGAATATCTGAGCGTAGTCTACAACTTGATTATGTGCCAGATTCTGGTATTATTTAATAGATTTTGCTGCAGCATTTTGAATAAATATCAATAAAATGGATTTATTTTCTTATCATTTTGCCACAAAAATATTATGTCACAGGAAATAACTAATTCAAATGAATCCCCACATTAGAGTATCATAAATCTTCCCAAATATGGCTGATAGCAAGGCATTACTAAAAAACAGTAGCGGACAATTTCTGATGATTTTAATCAATTGTAGAAAATATTAGCTATGCTCAGTTTAGTTCTTATCTACCAAATGTTTAATTGGGGAAGTCATAGGTATTGCAACAAATAGCAAATATTTTCATTTAATTATTTTTGCTGCTTTAATTATTTTTACTGTACAAGGCTGAAGACAATAAGTGCCTTATGAGCTGCTATAGGATTCTACACTGGAACACATTTGTACCATGCAACAGCACAGTTCAGTTAGTAACTTTATCAAGTTCACAGGGAGCTAACATAATAATCAAATACAGGCCTCTTAGTTCTTAAGAGTTCATGTATTAACAAAGGGTCACAATGTTGTACTTAACCCCTCCCAACTTCCTACCTTGCAAATGGACTCGGCAGTGACCTGTCATAGTGTCATATTCCTGGTTCTCATCAGAACACAGGCAGAGGAACGAGCCTTCCACATTTTCGCATCGGGCCTCACCGCAAATTCCGCTCAACATCTCACATTCGTTCACATCTGGAAAATGAAAAACAGTACTTTAGATACTTTTTAAATTTTGTTTCCAGTTCATCATCTTACCATCCTTCCCACGCCAGCATTGTCTGCAAAATAAAAGCTCCCTTGTGCAAAATTAAAACTTATTGCTACTGAAATGAATAAAGTAACTGTAAGAGTTTCCTCCATGTTACAGATTCCTAACTTGCAGTTATATCTCCTTTAGCTTGAGTTTCACCAAAAAGAAGTTGTGTAACAAATGCTGGAAAATGGATTTTCCCATTTGTGATTAACTCACCCACACACCCATGCCCATCCAAGGAGTCCTGAAACCCCTGGTAACAGAGGCAGCGATAGGAGCCAACTGTATTTTCACAAACACCTTGACTGCCACATTGAGTTGTGTTAGTACATTCATCAACATCTGTAAATGAGACATGGTTCACATCAGACAGACATTGGAAACTGATAAAAACATTACATAACTTGATGTTAAACAAGTAGATACATTGAAGACAAGCACTGTGGGGCATATTTATCAATAGTAGGAGAAAAAAGTGCCATGAGCCATATACAAAAATCATTCTAAATATTTAACAACAGCACATTATTTCATTTTTCTTTTTGGGCTGGATTTAGAGAAGTTGTAGAGAATTTTCAATGACTTTGATACAAGTTCCTCTGTATTGTTTTTCTTTACCTCACACACTATTAGATAATTCAAACCTCCAGACTGTGATCATTGCAAATTTTATCAGCAATTTTCTATTATTTCAATGAATGAAACAACTATACAGTGAGATCACAGAAGGAAGGCTAATGTGATACTCCATCTGTATCTGATTAAAGTAACCATACAGTGTTACATTTGCAGATAATGGCAAGGCCCCTTCACACGAACTCACTTGAAAGCTACTGTAAAGTAAGCACCAGTTCACCTCCCATTGACACACTAGATTTCTCAGCATCATCAGCCAGATCATGATTGAAGTTGCTAGGAACTGAAGTTATGTAGGAGTTCATTACACATGATTTGCATACCCTTGCTTTAGGGGAAATTTGTGAAAAAGAATGAGGGGGTTATTCACTAAAGTCCAAATTGTTGTATATAGATGCAAATTTGCCAGATAAAGACAGTCTCAATAGTCTGCTATTGTCGCAGTCGCATCTTTATAATGAGAATATTGTCACAGTCGCGAGTTTATTATGGGAAAATTGTCACAATCTTAACTTTAAAAAATTGTCGCGACTTTACAATGGGGAAATTGTAGCGGATTTACTATGGGAATCCACTGTTTACAAATTCGACAGTCGAATTTATACCTTAGTGAATAACCCCCTGAATAATTGTTACAAAAATATGGACAACTTGACCTATTGGTGCTGAAATCTGAGCATGTGTCATTTGTGAGAGAAGTCTGGAGTTAAGAAAGAACTAAAGTATAGTAGTCATATAGACTACTTGCCAGCAACGCAACAAAACCACATTCTTTCATTTCCGACCCATTTACCTGATAATTTATGCTTATTCATAAGTTCCTAGCAGCCTTTGTAGAATTTTAGTTCTACCTCTTGCTGAGAAAAGGTTTGTCCTGGGCATGACTGAGCATGTGTGAAAACCATCACTGAGTGTATGCCTCATTGAAACTCACAGTTTGTGATATTTACCAACCATATCAAAAATATGAGTGATAATGTGTCAGGGTATATCAACATGTTAATGAGGGACCTAATATGGCGGTAGTGAGATACTAGCACCAGCAGTTCTATAAGATAGCGATACAGCCCAAACCACCAAACTGATTCATTGCTGCTTCATAATATTGCAGCTCAGGCTGGCATACCCTAAATTTCAGCAGTCATTTTTCAGTTAACATTAGGATATATTAGTTCTTATTTAAGGATAAAGCCACAGGTTGAACATCACACAAAACATTTTTAGGACTAAGGTATTTATTCTTTTACATTACAATGCACAAATTGACAAGAATCAACAGCACAAAATAATCAGTATTAAATTATAGGTGACTCAGTGGTAAGCACCATTGCCTTGTAGCACTGGCTCCTTGCATTGGTTTGACCCATGGCATTATCTGCATGGAGTTTGCATATCCATTCCATGATTACTCTGTCTGGTGCCCTTACTATAAGGTTGGCATAATACTACCATTTTTGATCTACTAATAAATTGCAATGATTTGTTCCTATACCTTGCCCCATTACTTTAAATAGGACCATCAATGGTATAATAGACTTACTTTAAAATTATTTCCTGAAATACTATACATTATTTATTATTCTTGGTTTTGAGCATGGAAATATTAAACCAGAATATTTCAGATACAGTAGCAGGCATTAGACAAGGAACATTGAAACTAATCATGCAGCAGATGCTAAGAGTATCAAAAATCTAGGCATGCCTGCCAAAAGAATCCAAGTGAATTTAAAATGAAACCACTTAAGAGTAGTACTTTAAATATTAGCCAGTATATATAAATATTCCAGTAGAGATTTATGGCAAATAGGTTGGACATGGCCTGTAAGTGCTACCACAATAGAAATATCACTGATATCTGAAATATATTTGTTTGTTATTTGTTGGTTTTGTTCACAAACCTGTATTTTACTTTGACAGTAAAGTTATTATTTGCCTTTTAGTGTTGTTAAAGTTTGTTGTTTAAATAAAATCTGTAAGTCAGTGTTATTTAAATATAATCTATGACCAAGGAATATCATTTGTGTGAAGTGTAGTAACAACACAATAAAAATAGAATATGGCATAGTTCTATATTATGACCTATATACAGTAGGTAAAGGAAATCTTAAACACAGATAGCTGATTCATAAACAGAAGATAGGCATTGGGGCCATTCTGTTTTGCAAATAATCAAAAGCTTCTTTGTCCTTAACAGCCACTTTAGTGTGTCCATTTATTAATATTAAAAAGAAAAGTCAGCATAATAAGAAAATGAATTTCACTGTTTTGTCCATTCTGTATTATGTCTTGGATAGGTAATATTTTTTTTTTCTCCTAAGAGAACAATAATAAATGAGCTTCTTTTAACTTGGTCCTAGCATTCTCTTCTAGGTAGGTTTATATATGAGACACTGATATCATAAAATAGCAAATTTAGTAGAAATTAAAATAAGCCCTGTCTATAACTACAACAATGCATGGGTGTCACAAAAGGAGACCCAAGATGTCAAAATGTATCACATCTTACCTCACATATAAAAACTAAACCTGAACTATTTAGTGACCATTGCACAATTCCTCATGTAGAGACTAAAAAATATGACCAGACAATACAGTATAGGAGTAAGAAATTAGCAGTAATTGATGATGTGGCAGTTTGGGCTGGAGGGCAAGGGGAACCAAGCCCGAACTTTGCACCATTGTGTTCCTCTAGTTGTGCTACTGGCCTTGATTATTCTGGAATTAAAGCTAAAACAAAATCACTTACCTTCACATGAATGGCCATCAACTGAAATGGTAAATCCTTGTTCACAGATGCAGTGGTATGAGCCTTCAGTGTTGAGACATTCTCCATTAGGAGTACAAAGATGTGACTGTTCACACTCATTAATATCTGAAAGAGAACAATCTTTCATGCATCTAGCAGAAGCTAATGTACTGTAGATCCAATATAAAATAAATACAATGGAATAACCAGTAACATGGTAATGTTTTTTTTCAGAATAATCTTATACAATTGATGCAATGATTTTACAGGAAGAGGCGAGTCCTGCCAGGGCCCTAGCTTCCACAATATGTATAACACAAAATAAACATCAAGACTGCTTAACTTGAAAGCAAAGGAGATAATAACAGATAGTCTATTTATTGTGTTAAGTATAACATATATACACATTCATCAACTCTATGTTCTTTTGCCTCCCAGAATGTCTTCACAAAGAGGAAGATACTCATCAGTTTTTATATGTCTGAAAGTAAAGTTTAGGTGCTGCAGGGTTTAACTTCAGGGGGACGATAATGTAAATGTGTTTGCTATTGACTGAAATTATGTTTGCAGGTGAAGACAAGGGCTATAAAATACACAGAGGCTTATTCTGCTTTTATATTATAGCTAAATTGGAATGGGCCAGAAAATGCAAAATCAATGCATTAAATTAGTGCTATTATCTTTTGCCAGGAGAATTGTGGGCACTGAGGCCAAAGTCACGTGGGCTGTTTTGTAGTGGAGCTGTTTATAAATAGGCTCCAATTGTTGTCTATGGTGTGGTTTATCCTATAGGAAATAATGGATTCTATTTTAGCAGCTCAGCTACAAAACAGCCAGTGTGACCTCGGCCTAATATATATTAATTCTTTCATAGTACAGACCTGGCATAAATACTAAAAAACTTGTGTTAATGAAACAAACTGTATAAGTAACACTTTGCCTCATGTAATGGAAGTACAATTCATCATCAAGTGTACACCTAGAATGTAATACATACACTGGTCACATGAGAGCACTATGTAAATCAGATCTCTTTGACAGAGGTATTAAGATTTTTAGGTTCATATGTAGCTTATATGTAGATGCTACTGTGCCACCTATAAACAACCTACAATATACAGTAGATGAATAGCACATTTAAAAACTAAAGGCCATGTTACATGTGCCCCTGTATTCCAAGCTGTACTTCACACTGCCACTACACAGATGGGACCCATTTTTTTTCGTGCTACACTTGCTAAATCCTGTGTCAGTCATACTCCTGTAAAAAGTTACAATTACACTTTACCTTGACACCGCCTTCTATCAACGAGTAGGAAGCCCCCTGGACAAGTACACTCATAAGACCCATCCATATTGTGGCAAATTCCTCCTCCAAGACAAGCTTCAGTCTCTCCCTGACATTCATCTATGTCTGCAATTACATTATTGACAAAGAATTGAATTTAAGATGGATGACCTGTTCTTTGTTATCATATTCTTCAGACTGAAATATAATTTTTTAAGAGCATAACATTTTTCTTGGCTATGCCATGTTCTCTAAGGCCCTTATTCACCAATGTGCTAAGTGAGCCGCGATGTGTTCGACTCACTTCGCACATTGTGTTATGCGCATACTGATGTCCTGTGCACGGACATCAGCATGCGCATTAAAGGGATTCCCCTCCCGGCGAGAGCACTCGAGTCTCTTCGCCGGGAGGGGAATCCCTTTAATGCGCATGCTGGTGTCCGCGCACAGGACATCAGCATGCGCATAATACAATGTGCGAAGTGAATCAAACACATCGCGGCTCACTTCGCACATTGGTGAATAAGGGCCTAAGTGTTTCTGTCATGCTTGTTAGTACTCATAATACCCAATATAAGATAAAATCAAACAAGGTATCTCATGTCAGATTAACAGCATTGACCATTGTGCAGATAACTGCCAAGTAACTGTCAAGGTAAACAACTGAAAGGTTATGCATTTGGGTTGTAAATATCTGCATGGACCTTTCCCTTGACCCACATAAGCAGTGTAGTTGTCCAAGCTCTTAAGTGGTCCAAATTCTTCTTCAAAATGAATGATGAGTGGATTTTATTGCCCTGCACTGATTTGTCACCAGTAAATATGTACACGTGGGGCTTATTTATGAAAGGCCAAATTGTCATGTAAAAAGGTGTGAATTCACATTTTTTCGACACTTCTCATATTCTGGTATTTAGCAAACACTGCAATGTTGCAAACTGGAGACTAATTCGGACACTCACATCAGTCACAGACTTACAGAGCACTTTGCACTACATTATGCGTGCGTGCACAGGTATTTCACCTATTCATTAAGTGTCAGAGTCTGTTGCAGAAGTGAATTCAACAAGGTGTATTGTGTCGCATTTGCCAGTTTTATTTCACCAGACTGAAGTGGCGAGTCAGGGGGCTGACAGCAGGGTTCCCACTGTCCGACTGACTATGCCACACTATGCAAGAGATGGCTACTGACGCAGTCGTGACTTCACTATGGAAATCCTGTTTAGTGAATATGGAGTAGAGAATCAGAGCATAGCAAACCAAAGTAATGAGAATTCACTTCGACAGCTGAATTCTCACTTTAATGAATAAGCCCCAAACACCCTGTTCTAAGTCATTAATAAAAAAAAAATATATAAAAATTACATCTTTGTTACTTTTTGAGCATTTAAATTACATTTAAGTGTAGAGTAATGACATCATTTAAACTGAATGATACCATACTAGATATGAGAAATTCTGGGAGCTTGGAATCAATAATTCTGTAGTTTTGGACTATATTTTCGATTGACCCCAAAACTGTTGATGAAGCTGGCTTTGTCATTTAACACTTTGTGATAGGATTAACTTCCAACATGATTAGGTAAGATAACTCAATATAACACAGTATATCTATATTCTGTTCTATGGGTAAGCTACTGTTGACAGGGAGATATCAATGAGTTATGTTAAATGACAAAATCAGCCCTTCTGCATCTCTTTTTGTCTTTTCAGCACCCTCTCTAAATTACATAGTATCTTTTTTTCTTTGGACCAATACTCCTTACCCCCAATTTTTAAACCAAAAATTTTTTTTTAGAGATGGGTTGGTTTCCCTGGAAATTAGTTCTGGTCTTCTAGTAAATAATTTTGATGGCACTAAAGCAATACCTTCTTGAATAAATAAAAAATACTCCTTAATTTGGCCAGCCTCACCCCTTCCCCTGCCTCAGAGTATGACATGATTAGCAGTTGCACAGGTATGCTTGGGCCTCCTACTGGCACATGAATGGGTGATGGCTGATCATACAGCAAGAAAAGAATATTTGCAATGGTAATTGTTTTCAAATGTACATTGTATAATGTTATGTACACTTGCTTTCCTTTCTAAATATTATCTTCAGTAAATAAATTTTGTGAATGATATATTTTCATGTTATGGATATTTATTTTATAGAACTGTCAGCCCTTTAGAAGAAAGTGAAAATAACACAGATGTTAACATAAACACTAGCTCAGTAATCACATTGTCTGTTTATATTCTTCTACAGCTTGCAAATATAACAATTACTAAGGAGTGTGATAAAGACAACAGTCTACATGATGAAAGAAATATCTAGCACCCACCAATTTTGTTCTTCTAGCAGTAAACAGTTAAGCTGTAAAGTTTTCAAACAGAGAAATAAGGAAACATATCTCTGATATGTTTGTCTTACATAATTCATCTCTCAGTTTCATCAAGAGAACAATGCATGGGGAAATGGAAAACAGCTCACAAGCACTGCATGCAGATGTTCCTAATATGTTTTCTGTTTGTTCCTGAATGCCAATCAAGATTGAACAGTTTCTGCTTAGGTCTTTGCAATTTCTACTTTAGTCATTGGCTATGTTTGATTTATTTTTTTTTATATTCTCTGAATATAATTGAAAAACATATCCTTTACATCTGAAAATGTTTGAGAAATAAAAACTGTTTTATTTCCTCAACTTTAGCAAGGGAGAAATAAAATATGTAACGTGTGCCAGCTAGAAAAAGGTTATCAGTTAGTATTATTTTCTAAATAAAGAAAGACAATATGGATAGGAATTGATTGAGTATCCAACACAGTTCTTTTAGTCACAAATCGTTACATATTAGAAAACATACATTACCTTCACATTGCTCTCCAGTGGCTGATACTTTGTACCCTTCATTGCATATACACGTAAATGACCCTTTTGTATTTCTGCACTGACCAGGAAAACATTGGTGTGCATTTTGGCATTCATCAATATCTGTCAATGTAAAAAAAGAATTAATTCATTATAAGCTCACACGAAATGTGCACCTATGTTTTATTTGACCTGCGTCAGTATGAAAGCATATCAAGCGTTTTATGCTAAGGTGTTGAAAATGTATTTACATTAGTATAAGGTCAAGTCACATTATTAAGACCACTTCCTACTTTCAGTGTCAGCAGGGCATAGCTCATAAAGGAAGTCACGTGTTGTGAGCTGGGTTGGTGGGTATATATGGTGTTGAAGGAACTGTCAACTGATTTGGGTTTGAATCTATCTTTGCTGATCACATACATTCACATATGTTTTTGTCTTTCCTAGGATGGGATCTTCCAGCAAGACAATGTGACATGTCACATGGCTAGAAATATCTGACATTGGTTGGGAGAGCATGACCAGGGCTTTCAAGAACTAAACTGGCCACCTAATTCACCAGGCTTACACCCAATTGAGTATCTGTGGGATTGCCTTGATTTTCATGTTTGCTCTACGGATCCTAAACCATGCACCCTCTAGCAGTTGTGGGATGCATTGCAGTCCACATGGCCCCAGATACCTGTGACAACCTACCAGTACTATATTGTGTCACTCTCTGATATATTGAGTCTAACTGCTGTCCATGCTGCACATGGTGGTTACTCTGGGTACTATCTTGTGGTTATGGTAATGTGATCTGTCCATGTATATAAATATACATTTATAATAATTATTAATATACTGTATGAATACATTGTCTTCTGCCTAAAAAATCTGACCATAGCAGCAAATCTACATGACTTTGATGAGTGTTTTACTGAAATCTATTCCATAGCATATTACACACTAGTTAGAAATGCCTGCCCTTTAATGATAAAGACCAGAAATTCCAAAACAGATCTGTATAGAGGTGGTGTTCTATGCTAGTGGAATCCTAGGCGACACACTAAAAACCCAGCAAAATTCATCAGTGATCTCTTTCCTTTTGGGAGTACATTTGAATACACATTCTGCAAGAAAAACATTAAAGTACATACCTTCACACTGATCTCCAGAAGCAGCCAGATAGAACCCCTTATGACAGGAGCACACAAATGAACCTTCAGTGTTTTGGCAGAGGCCATTTAAGCATATACTACCATGCTGACATTCATTGATATCTGTAAGAAGGGTAAAAGACTTAATTATTTACTATTGTTGATGCCATATTGTTAAATTAAAAGTGGTGTGAGTGCTGTAGTCATTCTGGTACAATGCTCTCTGTCTGCATCATTTTTAGTAGTTGGGATAAGACTACATATGCACATACACATATGCATATACAAATAGAGTAGACTTGACTAAAGAATTTGTCTGTCTGTATCTTATCTCTCTCACACATCACATCCAAACACAAAGGATTAAAATGTAGAAACACATGCAAAATAAGACAAGAATGTGATGAAATAGACAAGCTCCCTATCTAGGAAAATAATTAATTTAAAATGAAGTAGATGGGAAATATCAACTACCCAGGCATTGTTTTCCATCAGAGGTTGCTTCATACCCCCTTTGACATGTACATTTATAGGATCCCTCAAGATTGGAGCAGTCACCGTGGGCACACAATGAAATATCTTCCTGGCATTCATTGATGTCTAAGTGAAAATAAAAGAAAGTAAGGGAAAAACAGCTGTAAAGGAAGTAGGCATCTGTGTGATAGACTAACATAGATTAAACTTCAGCTTTTCCAGTCTGCAGGAAATCTCGATTTAACTCTTAAATCTTTAAATAAAACCTTGATGATGGAATTGTAATGCAGGTTAGTTTGTTGTATAATAAACCAAGAAACTTGAAAGACATCCAAACTGATTATATACATGGTATGGTTCAATTATGTTTTAGCTAGACAATATTGTATGAAAAAAAATGCAAGGTTTATTTAATTAAAAAAAAAAAAAAAAAAGAAATTAGTATAGTCTATATCTGAGACTATAATGGAAACATAAAAATATAAATATAAATATTTTCTATAATAGTGTTAATTAAGTAAGTTTTGGTAAAATGTTATTTAAGTTCTTAACACTTTTAGTGAGTATAGGACAGTAAACTACTTCCCATGAGGATTTAGTGATAAGCCTGCTGTCTGAATAAGTCATGACATTTAGCAAATTGCTAATGGAATTGTCTTAGGTAATATGCTGTTTGCTGTGTTTCTATCATTTAAAATAATAATCTGATTCATTGACTTCTGCCCACACATTAAGTAGGGCCTTATTGACTAAAGGATGAATACAATTTGAGTTGCATTGCCAAATAGTTGTGAATTCACTTCTCCTTATTGATGAAGCTGCAGATAGATTTGTCAAATAGGTGGACTGCTACGGATGCATGCATATTCTGGCAAAGTCAACTGAATAGAAGTAGGATGAGAAGTCATTCAAAGGAGGGATATGAATTCCCCTAGTGATGTGTACTGACATCATCCTCATTATATCCCAGTAACTGTATATGTGAATAATACATCGATTTCTCTATCACTTTGTCCCTAGTTCATGTTAAGTAGTAGGCTACTTTAGTTGCAGTTGCCATTGTCACTTTTGAATGAATTGTCATCTTTCTTATGCCACACTGGAGCCCTGCCATCAACCCTTCAATTCACCATGCTGATGTGGTGAAGTCAAACAGGTGAATTCAGAGCACTATTCCTTGTTGAATTCACAACTGCAATAGACTCCACTGCTTGATCAATGGTCGAAGTACCTGTGCACGCGCACGAAAAGTGATGTGAAGCACTCCATAAGATCATGACTATTGTAGTCACCCAAATTAGATGCATATTCAACACATCAAAGAGTTTGATCAATAAGCAAACATGGGGAAGTGGCAGTCAAATACAAATTCAGAGCTATATGGGACGATTCAGTCATTAAAGCCTAAGGGGGAATTCACGATTGTGCGAAGTGAGCTCCGAATTCTTCGGCTCACTTCGCACGCGGACATCAGCGAGCGCTTTAAAGGGATTCCAGTCTCGGCGAGGCA
This sequence comes from Pipa parva, assembly GCA_019650415.1. Lineage (NCBI taxonomy): Eukaryota > Metazoa > Chordata > Amphibia > Anura > Pipidae > Pipa > Pipa parva. Next base: position 11,565 of record WMED01001497.1, read on the forward strand.
ACTCTTTTGGTCTCACCGAGACTGGAATCCCTTTAAAGTGCTCTCTGATGTCCGCGTGCAGGACATCAGTGACTACATAACACCATGTGCGAAGTGAGCCGAAGGATTCGGAGCTCACTTCGCACAATTGTGAATTCCCCCCTAAATGTTTGGGATATATGGAATGCAGTTTGTGTTCGGACTGTGTAAGAAAGATGTATCAAATGGTTTGAATACATCCTGTAAGGAGAGTTCAGTAAACAATAAATATCCTTAATTTCTTCAAAATAAAAGTAACATTATAGAACAGATACACTGCTTGCTGATTACTGTTCTTACTGTGCTTATTGTACAAAGAAGTATGGTTTAAAATATTTATGTATCCCCCTGTTGTTCATTTCAAGTTCTTTAATGCAGTTTCCATCTTTTTTTCCTTCACAATAAAATGGCACTAACAGACAGTTGGAGTATCCAGAAATGGCATATATTGTGGTTATTTTTATACTGTGCTACATTAACATAAAAATGCCCTGTACTGTTAATCATTTAAAGAACTCCTGGTGTCAAGGTATTATTTCCCTAATAGTGGGTGAATAGTGACTGGGTAAGAATTTACCTCTTTCGTGAAACCACAATTTACAGAACTCTCCCTGGGTAATAACACCATTTTCACAACCTTTTCCCTTTTCATAAACTTAATTAAAGATGACCTCAACATTTTTCCCCGTATCCTTTTTTAATAAACATAATCAGAAAAAGTGGAATCTAAAGCTAGAAACCACTAATGCCCTTAACAAAATATTGAAACATCTTCAACTTACCAAAGCATTGTCCATTTAGTCCATTAAATCCCTCCGGACATGGAATACACGTGTAAGAGCCTAAACTGTTAACACATCTATCATGTGGGCAAGTTAATTCATTCAAGCATTCATTAATATCTAAAAAAAAAAGTCATATTAAAGTCAAATTATATTAGATATCACAAAGCAATTATTACATTTAGGTTTAAATGTGACCTTGTTTAGCTGAAGGTTTGGCTGCTTTTATTAACAAAATGATTTGCATGCAGTTTTTGTTGCTCTTTCTGTTTAGAATAATTAGTTAATTACCAAATATATAAAATACATTAATATTGTAATTTATAGATATATCTGTACTCAACATTTCTAAAAACTACTGTAATGTAGATATAAAAGCCAAGCAATTAAATATTTAAAAAAAACAGGTCTCTTCCATGTTGATAAATTTGGCACCTTTATGGAACCATTAGTAATCTGGTGCCATTAAGGCCTAGCAGCATCCAAGTCACTGAGGGCTCCTCCCAAAACCAAAGGTGGATATTTAGACAGCAAAACATGCAGAGACCAGATTCCTAGTGGTTCCCCTGGGTTTTGGATAGCTTTAGGTAACAGTGTTTTTTGTAATGTCTGAAATGCTAATTTTCACTAGTTTTGAAGGACTAAATAGTTGATGAGCTCCATGGTAACTTTTCAGAATAAAATAAAATACCTGATAGCAAACAGGTAATGAGACTTGAAATGAGATGTTCAAGCAGTGTGACACTGGCCAACTGGGAAATCACAAGAACATAACCTAAGTATGTTTTAGCTTCTGACATCCTTTCAGGAACACAGTTACAACAAAACACAGACATCCTTCATTTCAAAGGAAGAATTTCACTTTACTCCTGGAATCTGTCAGTTATCCATTTAATATGGATCAGTGACTAACTAAATTACCTTAACTGAGTTCCATGCATGCAACTGTTTTCTATACAGCTTTGGAGGATCATCTCATCATTTTTTTTTAAAGTTACAATGCATTAGATTTCCTGGTCTAGTTGTTTAACTGTGCTCAGGTCTCCTAAACTATAATGTTATTCTGATACATTCACCTGTGATTAATGTGTGTTTACTGCTGTGTTCCAGATAAAGTGCACTGTTGCTTAGGCCTTCAAACACCTTTGAGAATCTATGTTTTAGAGTACGTTAATTTCCATAATGGCAACTGGCAAGCAACTCTGTCATTATGGCTCAGCAAGTATATGTAAACTGTACGAGCATTTTCTAGTGAAAATATATTATACATAGGGTTCTTCTCATACATGGGGTAACTAGCTAGGTACATTGTTATTTGCTATAACAAGTACCGATCCATTATTATGAAAAAAAAATTGTTCCTGTTTTTTCAGTGAAACATGCATTTTTTTGTGGCAAAATTGCGCAGTTTTAGTCTAAAAAAACAAAAAAAAAAAACAGGCAAAAATGTTTGATCTTTGAGGTTTGTGTTTTTCTTTCTGCTGTAAATGCCAGAATGCTTTCCTGCTTTCAGTTTCACTCAATTCTTAGCTTGATAAATATGTATGCCCCATTAATATTATATTAATACTTAATGATTAATTTTGAAGCATTCCAATACAATGAGTTAGCAGGACACCATAAAACACAGTCAATTTACAATGTCCTGACACATACAAATAGCTCGGAACAGGGGTTTCTGGGAACAAGAACTGATTATCCCAAAACACAAATTGCTTTGCACAATGCTGAATAGATTGTTCATATGTTTGGGAATGAGAATTTCTTCTTTATTGCTAAAATGTATAACACCGAATCGAACATATCTTTCTTCTCATTGGCTTTCGTGTGGGAGGTGAGGAGAAATTTGCTGACTTAATGATTATTTTATCTTTAATATGTAAAATAACAACATAAATGATAGCCAAAATTGTGTCATATTACAAAATCATCTTTGCAGAATTTGACAAAATCCAAACCTGTTGTACATTACAAGAGAAATCAGAAAAACGTTCCATAGTTTTTTAACTGTACAATCAATATCTTTAAATCACATGTGATGAATGCGGTTTCCTCACCTTCACATTCACCCCTTTGGTTTTTTCGGAATCCATTTTCACAGTATTCACAAATGAAAGAGCCAACAGTGTTTATACACAGTCCATCCTCTTCGCAAGCATGTGGCCTTAGGCACTCATTTACATCTGTAGGTGAAACAACAGACTTTGCAGGACTCTAGGGAAATAGTGGATTTTAACATCCTACAAAGGCATTTGAGATCAAAGAACATGCCTGTTGATTGAGAGTGGCTTATTTAGATCTTCTACTCTTGTGCAAACCATGTTCACATGGCTTTCTTGTAGGTGCTGTGATTTCTTCCTATAGTCCAAAGAAGTACTGGCAATATGATCTGAACTAAATTGGCTGTAGTTTGTGCTGGTATTGGAGAATTATATTTAAAGCTCCATTGGGGTAGGGACTAATGTAAATCATTAACTCATGTAACAAGCTATGTAATATATGGGAACGAAATACTTAAGCAGCTGAAGAAATATGCAGAAAGCAATGTTCTGAGATTTTTTGGGGTGCATGGATATCTAAATGTGAGCTATGTATTAGTCAACAAGCACAATAGTTATAAAATAAGATACTATTTAAATAATTATGCTGGTAATCAATGTAAAACTTCAGATTAATAAATATTAATATGTGTGGTATAAGAATGTTCATTTAGTCCATAGCCATACATTTGTACATACAAATTTTTAGAAAGTACTGCTTTACAAAAATGTTAAGTAAAAAATTCAATTATTAACTCATTGTTAGCCTACAAATACGCATGCAAAGTAGTATATTTTGATAATTAGTGATGAAATGCCTTTTCCCAGTCTAGACTGTTGCTACAATGATGGTACAATAGCAACATCTGTGTGTTTCTGTGTTAACATAGAAGAATGGCAAGTTGTTAAGCATACTTAATGGTGGCCTAGATTAGCTCAGAAAGTAGAAGGTTTTCCAAAAGTTCACATGTTTAACATTCATTCTTATATTCAAGTTGATATCAAATTGTATGTATAAACAACTATGACTTAAGATTTATATGACCCAAAATCTTAATTTACTTTTCAGCTCATACACATTGGTTTAGTTTCATTACAAATTCCACCCACTGTGGTTCATCTTTCAAAATAGGACAACATTTATAAGGAACAATGAGACTCACCAGTGCAATCAGTTTCTTGTTCATTAGCCATATACCCAGCTGGACAAAGACACAAATATTTTCCCTCTTTATTTTCACAACTTCCGTGCAAGCAGAGCTGTGGGTCCTCAGTGCATTCATTGATGTCTGAAATGTCATCAACATACACAAATGAAAATCTGACTTCTGTTGTTTGTGTTTTCTCCTATTCAGATATAGAGCGCACAGATCATTCTAAATCAATGTTCATAGGATAGAATTTTTCTTCATATTGTATTTCATTTTATTGCCCCATCTTTTTATACAATTACATTTTTTATTTGTATACTGTACTATATAATGTTTCACATTTGTACAAAATATGGTGTACAATTAATAGTCTCCATAGCAAACAAAATGGATATATTTTACATGGAAGCAAATGGAACACACCACAAAAATGGCACATGGGGATATTAAATAATACCTATACAAATTAAAAATTATGCCTCTTCATATTTAAGGTTAATGTATTCCTAGTCATTTTAGCAAATGGGGTACTTATTAAAAGAAATAAAGCATAAAAAATGTTTTCTAATTCCAGGAAACAATGTCATTGTCCAAGTGCATCCATAAATTAATCTGGCTCCTATGCAGGCAAAATAACTGGAAACAATTGTAAAATGGGAGGATCAGAAACCAGTGTTCAAATCAAGAATGTGGTTCAAAAGTCAACCAAATCCCTGCATTATGCCCAAACAGAATCATTTTTGGACATTAAAAAGCCTTTGGTCAAATCTGCATTTACAAAATTGTATGTGGATTTGGCTTAGCATTTGACCCAGTATTATGTGGATGTTTTGGCTAAATACAAATGTGATACATTTTCCTGATCGCTGTACACCAAATCAATTCCATTCTGCAGCATATTATTATTAATGGTGTATAATAGGGAAGTATATTAGTTTTGCCATTCCTGGCTTACTGAGTGAAAAAAGCAAGTACACAGGATGGAGGCAGAGACTCCTGTTTCAGCAGACTTTCTGTACCTCCTCACATCTTCTATGTACTGAAGCTCCAACAGCTGCCCCCTAGCAGCCAGTTTCACCACCCCATAACAATAACCCCTTTACCCTCATTGGAGATGCCTGTATAAAATAATGTATTTCTGGTCTGGCTAAAATCTTTCTCCTTCCCAAATACAACTATGCATGGATCTGTTTTCTCACCTAGACCCAGCTATACAGCTCTGTTAAATGCCCCATTACCATTACTGCAAAAGCTATCCTCCTTTCAGAACTGGTTTCCCATCTTTGGCCATAAAGCTTTAGACAACACTTTCCGCTAACATTGTACATATGTATTATAATATTTAATGTGCTAACTGTAACAAAAGTAAGGACATTGAAATTCCATGACCTACTGTAGATTCCATCTCTATATTTAAAATCTGTTTTATTTTACTTAAAGGGATTCCGGGTTTAAGCTTTACAGAAATGGCTGACATTCACTAAAAATGTGAGATGTTTTATCATCAGCACAGGAAAGGATTTCTTAGTAGAATAGTCAAGTTGTGGAATTGTCTACCATTGGCAGCTGACTTGCAAGTATTTTTCCCTTTGTCTAGATCAACATGGAAATGGAGTTGCAAAAGTTTAACTTTATGTCTTCTTTAAACCATTCATACTATATTATTATTATTATAATATTAATATTGTTATTGTAGTATATACATCATTTATAATATAGTGGAGGATGCATTTAAGTAAGGATGGACTTGCTTACCCACACATTTGGTCTTTTGTTCATTCAGCTTGTATCCCTTGAAGCAAATACACGTGTATCCCACAGGAAGGTTGATGCAATGACCCTCTCCACAGATATCGAAGTCCACAACACATTCATTGATTTCTTTAGGAAAAGAAATAAAATAAAGCAAGTTACTCTATTTCAAGAAATAAATACCTGCTAAAGGTTCACTGAAGAATGCAATGCTAGTTATTCCCTATGGGAATAAGTCACAAGTTACTTATAGTAGACTGATATAGTCACTTTTTGGAAAAGTGATTGGTCCCTTTGCTTCTCAGTTAAGTTATGAAAGGAAGGAGCCATGGTAGAGCTCCCTTGTTACATAACTGGGTGGTGTGCAGACCTAGAGTTTACAGTAATCCAGAGGTTGGTCTCTCAGCCTTAGTACTAGGTTAGTTTTTTGTTAAAATGTGCTGTAAATGCACTAATCTAGGTCCAGGTTAGAAGAATATAGTAGGAGGGCATTCTTCCCTTGACTAAGCACTGTTTAGCTGAAATGTTCAGTGCTACATAACCTATCAGTGCTTTATGAATAAATATATACGTGCATACATACAATCACAGAAAAACAATAAGTACATGATTTCTGTATTTTATTGTAGAAACTCCTTATCAATAATGTTGTTGTTGTGTACTCATATGCCAAAAGCATCAATACCCCTATGCTGTGGAAGAACTTTGTGCTACTATTCTAACGAATAAAACAGTTCACAAGCTAGAGGAAAACTAACTGGCTGCATTATACATTTTTTTATAAAATGAGATTCCCTTTACGCAAATTAGATGCAGAGGCTTCCTATGCTAAAAATAAATTAACCTATTGTTTAGGATCAATTTGAATGGTTCAATGATGCATGTACAAAATTTCAGTTCTTACAGTATTTGTGCAAAAAGTTATTGCTGTGTTTTGGTTGACTTGCCATTGTGTTTATACAATATAAGGACGTTTGAAACAAAAAAACAAACAAATCTAAACAGGTCTAAAAAATAGGGTTTGTTCCAAAAATGTGTTTTGCTGTTGCTCTCCTTAACTTGGTAAAGCAACTTCAGAAGGGAGAATTAGTATTTTAGTTAATCCACTCTTGAAGTAACAGACAATAACCGATATTAACCAATTAAATATGTTCCATTGATTCTAATAGCATGAATAAATTAGACTGGTCTAGAGTCGCTCTATTTTTTCATAATTATAAGGATGTAAATCATGCATTAGTTAGTTGTGAATAAGTACCTGTAACTTGACTAGGGGCAATTACTTGACTAGCGCTTGATGAAGAGACATCCGGACCGATTGCAACAGGAACAGGAGGAGATGATTTTTCAACCACAACTGTGACAGAAAAGATTTGAATTTCACAGGACAGAATAGCACACATACATGTTTCATTTTTTTTTTTAGTTCAAATAAAAGCACAAATAAATATTACTTGTGAGAATTTACCTGGGAATTGACCATCAAGATTGATTATTGAAGTTCCAAGAGAAATCTGAGGTTGTCCATTTTCTACTAGGGGTTTATCAACAAGATCCTGTAATAAATTTGAATTTAGCAATGGAAATTTTGCAAGAAATTACATACTATATCAGTGATGACCAACGTTTTGAGCTCAGTGTGTCAAAATTAATTAAAAAAAATGGAGCCTAATTTGGGTGGTGTGTCACTTTGAGAAAAACCCGGGGGCGGGGCAACTCTCCTACTGAGAGAGTGGCATGATTGGTGCCATGACGTGTGTCAGCAAAAACGCCTTGGTGTGTCACCTCTGACACGCATGTCATAGGTTAACCATCACTGTACTATATCCTCAAATCTTCATTATTATGAAAGAAGAGTAACAGTTTACTCAACTGACATAACTTAATAAGGTTATGCCGAATTGTTTATAACTAATGTCTTAATGATTTGCCGGTAACTCCACATTTTACACTGGGATGCACCAAATAATTACTTACTATAACAGGACCCAAAAGTCCAAATTCTAATACAAAAAACACTTGCCCTTCACCTAATTAAAACTCTAATTTGACATTTGATATTTATCAGTGTATCAGCTACAGCTGCTCATTTTCAAGTCCATTTCAGCACTGCAGGGTGTGCCAGAAGCATGGTGTTAGACAAGACTTTCAATACTATTGCATGCAAGTCTGCATTGTGCTTTGATCAATTCATTTAATTGGTCCTTACAGTTCTAAATTTCTAAAGTTTCTTTTTTTTTTTAATTGATTTTTATTTTTTAAAGTTTTTGGTTGGCTGTAAGTCTCTGGTTAGAGCAAACAGACTCCAGAGTTATTGCTCAACTAACCTGCATCTGTGTGAACATAGCTTGGTAGAAAAGAAGTTGCAGCCCATTTTAAGTTTAGCTATTCATCTGGACACCCAGCATTTAACATTAAGAGACAGTCCCTAAATATTTCAATATCCTAGTGTAATCCATTGAAGGCAAAACTTTTTGGCACTGAATGCCAAAAAGTGATGTCACTCACCAGCACCTTCCCCTGAAGTGCAGGTGCTGGTGAGAGACATCATCACACCTGTGTCAGGGACGAGCTCTGCCAAGGATATCCTATTTGTGAGTGAGCACCCCTTCAGTGTAGGCTCTACATGCCAAGAGGTTACCAATGTCTTACAGAACAAACACTATCTCATGACCCAAAGATCTATTATATTTATGTTCCATTAAGCAGCTGTTTGCTCACATTGTTTTTTTCTCAATAGGTAATATTTTGATACTTTTATTTGTGATTCCCTTTCTCATGTAGATTGTGATCTCTATGGGACAGGGACCTCCATTCTTTTGTCTCAATCAATGTTTAGCACTGAAAAATATAGATATATCTTCATGTCCCTTTCATGGTTAAATATTTACCTCATTTATAATATGTTGAGAATTCTTCCCTTGTCTTTTCTATAACTGTATTGCTAAAATGTTCCCAGTTTAATAACTAGCGCTATATATAAAAAATCATACATGCACACACCTGCTTATACAAGGAAATCCTTACTGTACTATAAATCTGTGTCAAAATAAACACTATGCTCACACAGTGTTCAATAAATAACCCTAAAGTGTATACTTTACATACAGTAGGGTATTTATTAAATTGGATAGCTGGCTAAAATTATATTTTCCTGCACAAATGGCAAAATGTATGGTTTGTATTGACTTTGCCATTTGGTGGTAATAAAAATAGGTGATACAACAGGAAATGTCCTTCTTTTTAAATGCAGACAAAACTGGTAAGAATTACAATATCTAACATTAGTGTGAAATACTGCGTGAAACTGGCAAAGACTATGATAAGAGTACTGTACTGCATAGAAAAAAATGGTGATGACAATAGGTTGCCACTATATCTGTGTTATAAATATACACCACAAGTGTTTGGTCTTCATAAGAAGGTCAGGCACAGATACATCATAGAAAGATAAATACTTATACATGTGGCTTATCGTACCTGCTCAGGATTTTTTATTACACCTGAAAAAAGAAAGCAAGGGAAATGGTTATTTGTGTAAATCCTCTAGGTGCACTAATAATTTAACAATATATATGGTAACGGGTGCAAGCATTCAAAGAGTTTACAATTTATACATTTTAAAGCATTTTTATTGACTTTAGTAAATCCCATTGCTCTGATTTATGCTAGCTTGGTGCATATCTCTGTGTTTATGTTAAAATTCGTCTCCCCTTGATGATGCGCCGCTCTCCCATGTTACTATTAGGAGATGCCAGTGCTGGGCTGCAGTCACTGATAGAAGAAGAAGATCGCAGCTGTGAAGAGTTTCAGCTCCAGGACACAGTAGAGTCAGCGGCACATATGAAGATGCAATCATAAACACAGAAGTGCTACATAGCACTTCTAAACAGGTAAGGTATTTCATTTTAGGGCCAAAATTGAAAATAAAATGCATTTAATAAAAGTTAGTAATTCGTATTTACCAACATATGCATTTTTTTCAGTTTTGCCCAGACTGTTCCTTTAAGTACAAGTGTTAAAATGACAGGTTTAGGGTTACCAAAAAAGCAATAGTTTAAAAAAACATGAACTTGTCACAGATGTTATTAGCTAATCCTAGCCCTTTCTCTTGTGATGGCTGTTACTTGGTTGCAGCATTTGGGTTACTTTTGACTGAGCTGTTTTAAGCTGCTTTTCTACAGTTTTTCAATCTCTCAAAGCTGCCTTTTACTAAGTTTTCTGAAGAAAGTGAAAGTGAATTTAATTTGTTTCAGGAGGGAGAGAACATGCTCAGTTAGTGATCTTAGCCCCTGAATAATGGAGGAGGGGCTAGGAATAGCAGAAACCCTCTTCTCTAAGTGCTTGTTTTTTCTTTAATTGCTATAACTGTTCGGCAGAATCTGTAAGCCTAGATAACCCCAAAGACACATATTCAGCAAGAGAATAGCAAGGATAACAGAAAAGCACCATTTAGAAGAAATTTCTAAAGAACATTTCAACCTTTCTGATTTGTTTCCCTATTTTTGTTTCATTTTATCGTTTAGTGGATTATATTTCATTTCACTGGACTAAAGCCTAAAGCAGGTGAACACGTTTGGTTGAAAAAACTAAATGGAATGGCTTTATAAATTAGTTAAAACAGTGATAAAGATATATGACAGATATCTATCATATTTATATATTGTTGTACTATTTAATGCATATCATACTATAGCAGCCTGATAGCTTATCTCTTCATGAAACCAAATCAGACTAGTTGTCAATCCAAATCCTGTCAGCATTTACCATTCCTTTCAGGAACCCTTGGACGGTTTCTCTCAGAGACAGAAAGTGCTTCAATCGGCTCCTCCTGTGTAATGAATGGTGTGTGTGTCGTTCGAACCGGGGGACGAACTGTGATGGTTCTGGCAGGAGGTGGTCTTCGTACTATAGGATTCCTGTGTACATTAGGTACTGAGTACCCCATTCCACCAGGGCATATTTCTTTAAAAGCAGCTTTAATAAACAGAAATGTAAAATGTAAATGTAGTCAGTAGTCCTACACTTACCTGTATTTTATATTATCAGTTTAAAATAATGTTTGTAAATTTTTAAATAAAGCTTTTACATTTGGATGCATGTCACTGTGACAAGCAGGGATCACTGGGTTTTTTAGAGAATTTTTGAGCTTATCCTGCTCAGAAAGCTTCAGTTTGGTCATTTCCCCCCCCCAAAAAAAAAACTGAACTAAATCTTATTCATTTTCAATTCTTTGCTTATATCCTTTACCATATCTGTTTCAGTCTTAATTGTAAATGCTTGCCAGTTCGCTAGGTTAGTTTTAACACCCAAAGGACAATTTACAATAAGCGGTTCTGAAAAAAAAAAGTTAAATATCATATAAATTACAAAATAACATAAAGGAGGCCCAACTGCAAATTACATAGGACAACTACTGTATATTATACTATATAGTTATAAAACTATATAACGATATGTAATATGAACACTCCCTTAAAAAATCAATTAAAAAAAAGCTTTAACTGCATTATTTTGCCAGAGATACAAAAGAATGCTAAGAAAAAGTATTTCTCCAAACAACTTTAAAATCTGATCTCTTATGTTTTAATATGTTAATCAATGAACCACTTTAGCTGATGTGACAAAGTTACATTGCTCTCCCTGAGTAATGTGTAGCTGTCCAATCTCAGTGCTCTTGCCCGTCAGTATATTTTAGGTGGACCAGTTAGAATACAGTTGCCATTTCGGCAGATTTTCAAATAATCTAAATGAACCTAATAAAGGAGTCCATGGAACATAGACAGATCAGCCAAAGCTGTAGCCATCAATTTTGGGCCTCATTGACTAAAGAATGAATTCACCTGTCAAATTCACCTCGCTACAATTCGAGCTGCACCGCCAAAATAGTCGTGGATTCACTTATCCTTATTGACTAAGCAGCGACTAGTTTTGTCCAACAAGCGGACAGTGGCAATTGCTGTCAGATGCGATGTATGGCATAATCAGTCGGATAGAAGCAGAATGTGGAGCCCTGCTATCAGCCCCATAATTTGCCAGTCTGAAATGGTCAAACAGGTGAACTCTGAGCAGTACATCTAGTCACATTTGCCCCTTCGACACACTCTGCCACTTAGTTAATAGTAGAAGCGCCTGCATGCAAACATGGGAAAGTGGCGAATAGGTGTGAATTCAGTGCTCTATGTGACTATTTGGCCTTTAGTCAATGAGGCCCTTTTACTCATTTAGGCATGTTAATTCCCTGCATAGCCCCTAATCTATAGCAGCAGTATTTTAAAGGGTAGGGTTGTGCATTTGGCGGACTGGCCAACTATACATAGTTTTATCACAGTTTTCTGCAGATAGAACTCATACATTAGGTGAAGAAAAGAGAAAAAGTACATTTTAAAATAACTTCACAATATTGCCTTTAAAATGTCCATACTTTTACACCTTTTTCAGAGTAAGATAGATGTTGAAATTTCTGTAATTAAGTATATTTTGTATACAGATTAATCACATTGTCACCCCCCAGTCATTTTGTTAAATATTGTAATGTTGTTCAAATGTTTTACATCTTCCACATGAGAGAACAGAACTTTAAAATTATGTAAAGTATACTTTTCATTTTGTTAAGAATGAAAACTGAAGAATGTAGGAATAATGTTTTATAAAGCAATTAACTAAATACTTTTCATCTGATTATTACATAGTTACTTATAGGGTACATTTCCTCGAATCGTGCAATTAGTGCAATTATGCACTTTTATTTGACATCTGTTACTATAAACTCAGTGTAGAGTACCCTTTCCATTAGGGAAAATCTTAAAGTATAAACAAAACACTGGCAATGTTCCCATGGTCATTCTTATTGTGGTGGAATGTAGAAAATGGTGATTGTCTCTAAGATTACATTTGATTATAAATTCAGACAAAACATTTGCTCACAGCTTCTACAGATTAACTTAAGGATATATCGACTTAAACTCAGTCAAAAAGTCTTTCTTGCCAGAGATGTTTCATGTGATATAAAATTGTACATTTTACACAACTTAGCCTAAGATTTTATTAGTATCTGTCATAAATTTAAGATGTATCTTAGTTACTATTAATGGTAAAAGGCCCAATGCATGATTTTTTTTTCATCTGTTTGTCCATAGGAAGCACAATAAAGACTCAGACAAATACTAGGCTCAGAACTTAAGTCTACAGGGATATTCACTCTGCTTCATTGTAGCTATTTCAGTTGACTCCAGGCTAATCCAAAAGTGGTGAAACCACAGGGGATGTGCCATTGTGATCTCTCCTATCAGATCATTGAATGTAGGCAGGATCCTACTGGAGGTGTCATAATGAAAGTTTTCCTATCTCCCATTGCCATGACAACATGCTGAGTGTTCAGTGGAATGTAGCCATGTTTGATTCTGAGCTTGATGCTTACCAGGTTACCAAATTTTCTTAACTCAAGCTCTGTACCAATTAATCCTGTTAGGTTTGCTTAGGCTGCAATGATGTGAACAGATCAGATAAGTAGCTTATTATCAGTCATCCAATGAGAATCAGCATCAAGGAGAAATTTTAACTAAACCATCTAAACATAGAAACACAGACTTTGAATGCAGCAGAGGTGCATCAAGTTTGCTACATTAATCCCTATTATTAATCTGTAAAGCTTTCTTTTATCTATTATATGTTTGATTTCAATCACTGTCCACCTCACATTTGAAGATAGGTTATTCCATCTATTAATCATGTTTCTGTCTAAAAAAAAATTACTTTATCTTTTTTCTTCTTTCAGCATCAGATTGTACCTTTGGTTCTTGCAATGTTCTGCTTTTAGAAAATAATTTCCACCTGAACTCTATTAATTAATGTCATATGATATAATCTTTTATCATATAACATCTCATTCTTTTAAAATGTAATGTCTTAATGCCTTTCCTGTTATGATGGTATTAAGACTGAACATTGTTTTATTTTTTCCTCATCTGAGCAGTTTTTTGAATTTTATTATGTCTTTCTAATAAATACAGTATTCAAGATAAAAGATAGGGAAAGCATTAATTCAGGGTCTGGTGCATAAAATACACACATCACAATTAAAAAAGGATTATTTTTTGCAAGATGATGTAGTCATACCTGCTCTTTATGATTGGTCCTACCGATGACCATGGCAACATTAACAACCTTTTTCTACTGGTATGTCCTTTTCTTTAAAGTGGGCATGTCAGGTCCACTAAACAGACTTTTCTTCAGGAAGCAGGGAGTTGTCTTACCTGAGTGCTGAAAGCTGTAGTAAAAGAAGCAAACTCCCTGCTTTTTTTCTGCTCCTATGCCAGACTTGAATTAAAAGTTGGGTTGGGCGGAGCTAAATTATGATTGACATTATAGCTCCTCCAATCAAATCTCTGATAGATTGTAATTTAAGGGATCTGATTGGAAGAACTTTTTTGTCAGTCTTCCTTTTAGCCCTGCCCAAAATGACTTGAGACTCAAGTCGGGCATTAGAGCAAAAAAGTAGCAGGGAGTTTGCTTCTTTTACTACAGTCTTACCTAAATGTTTTCAGCATTCATCTAAGACAACTTCCTGCTCCCTAAAAAATAGTCTGTTAAGTGGACCTGACAGGTCTGCTTTAATAAAAATTACATGATATTTTCAGACACAAACAATACTTTTTTGCATGATGGTTTCACTTAGTTTATCTATTGATAGTTCATCAACAGGAGTCCTCCACATGCAAATCATGTAAATTTAAACTAGGCTAATGGTGATCCTTCTCTACAAGCTGTTTTATATTTAGTGTACATATTTCAACAATGCCAAAGCAAATTGTACCTAAAGATTTCAACTGAATTGCTTTCTACAGACAAGCAAATATTAGGGAGTAAGCTTAGCCTCATGAAGCTGGGCACTAATAGCCCTGGTGAAACTCATTGAGTTTTACCTATCTCATGGTTTCAACATCATGCACACGAGTTTATGACAATCATATAACAGTTGGTCTTGTGAGTTTCTCTATTTTTATTTGGATTCCACATGGATGAATTTATCACACTATCTTTTTTTTTCCTTTGTGTCTCTATGAGCTGATTGACACGGGGTTTTGTATACTTTCTAGAAACATTTCCCGCATGTAAGTGATCCTAATAGCAAATACACCATTCAAGTCATTACATTTCTTTGTTCTGGTGAGTCTTTTACCACCTGGGGAGTGCTGACCCCCGTTATTATTCACTCAACATATGCATGAGGTGTCTCATTATTTTTTTCACAAGATTATGCATATTCTCCAATTTCTCTAAAGAGGTCCAGAGTCCTCTGTGTGAGTTTATCTACTGTAATTCATTATTGACATTTTATGTGTGCTCCTACCCTAAGAATTTATTTTCATGATATAAAATGCACTACCTTAAAACCACTCAGAAAAATCTGGTGAAATACAGCAACCTGGCTAGTGGCAAAATACTTGTAATAAGGCTCTCTGTTACATGATCTATCCATCATATCTATCTCTCTCTCTATCTATCTCTCTCTCTCTTTATCTGTCTATCTATCTATCTATCTATCTATCTATCTATCTATCTATCTATCTATCTATCTGTATCTATCTATCTGTATCTACCTATCTGTATCTCTATCTATCTATCTGTATCTATCTATCTCTATCTGTATCTATCTCTATCTGTATCTACCTATCTATCTATCTGTATCTATCTATCTCTCTATCTCTCTGTATCTATCTCTCTCTCTCTCTCTTTATCCATCTATCTATCTTTCTCTCTCTCTCTTTATCTATCTATCTCTCTCTTTATCTATCTATCTATCTATCTATCTATCTATCTATCTATCTATCTATCTATCTATCTATCTGTATCTATCTATCTATCTATCTATCTATCTATCTGTATCTATCTATCTGTATCTATCTGTATCTATCTGTATCTATCTATCTGTATCTATCTATCTGTATCTATCTATCTATATCTATATCTATCTATCTCTCTCTCTCTTTATCTATCTCTCTGTATCTCTCTCTCTCTTTATCTATCTATCTATCTATCTATCTCTCTGTATCTCTATCTATCTATCTATCTATCTATC
>WMED01001498.1:0-10726 GCA_019650415.1 Pipa parva
CATTGTGTACTGTTCCCTGGCATATTGTACATTGTCAAGCTTGCTTCATTAACTTTGCATGTTCTTATAAACACAATGAACAGCACAGGTGGATTCTATTGAATTACCCATCAAATTACTGACATATATACATGTATGGATCCAACAGACTAAACTCTGTTTGTTTTCATCTGCATCCAATGCAATAACAAATGCATCCATAGCATGTTGATAAGGGTCCCTGTGTATGGACCAATAACTGCATTTGATGAGCAAGACATAAGTCAATTATACTACAAACTATACCTAGTGGCCAGTGGCCAGTGGCCAGTGACCTGCTCTGGTAGAAGAAAATTTTCCATTCTTCAATCTCTCTCCTGCCCTTACCAGATCTTGTTAAGACAGTAACTATAACTTACTTCCCTACATGAATGTTGAAATGTTCCCAACTGTTTTAGTATGAAACACACATTAGCAAAGTTTAAGATAATAGTTCTCATAAAGTCCAATTCATTGATCAGCTTTGTACTGTCTAAACAAACTAACTTTATCATAAAGCCTTCCAGATGTATGCATATAGATGTAGTTTGTATATAGATATTAACATCAGCATATCAATTCACACAATTGCATTAGGGTATATATCCTTTGTTTAAAAATATTTGTTGTTTAATTATTTTGTAATTTATGTTCAATTGCATGTTTACAGAATATTTTTTAGATAAAATGCAAGTCCTCTCAGCCAATTCATGGCTAAATGTCCTGTGTGTGTGTGTGTGTGTGTGTGTATATATATATATATATATATATACATACAGTATATTCACATTGACACTGAGAAGGAAGGATAGAGAAAGTGAGGTGTATATTGCATTTAGTTCAACGTTTAGTTTTTCTTGCACTTCGCCTCAGACATTCCTCAATTATAGTTCTCTGTTGAATTGTTCAAGAGATACATGATATTAATACACATTATTATAAGTGTTCAGTTACACAGGCATTTACTATATCATTTACTATATAAAACACCGCATGGACTAGTTCCATTAGCAGCCAAGTGAACAAAAAAAAAAAAAAAAAATAGAAAAAAACCTGTAAGATGAAATCTGATGATGAAATTTGAACATGCACTGTGTTGTATGTCATAGTTCTCACTTGTTTGTTCCCATTTTATGGTGTTTTGCAGAGTGTGCACATTTTTTCTCAAATCAGAGCAATACACACTTCTTGCATTAAAAAAATTAAAAAAAACACTGCGATTACTGTAGCAAAATGTGTTGTGACTGAAACTGATAGTAGATACAATCACAATCATGAAGTTGACATTTAAAGCTTTTTTCTTTACGAAAAAAGCTATTTTAGCGCAATAAAAATATTTATACAAATATTGTGTACTGCATATGACACTGGAATATTATAACGCATCAACAGTTTTTCAGACTCCCCTCTGCTGTTTTATTTTCTGATTTCACTCATTGGTTGGATTTTGTTGCCAGGAACAGAATTTAGAAGCGGCAGCATTAGATCCTAAGGGTTTGCATCACAATCCAAATTGTACACAGTCACAACTAAGCTACAGCACACAGCATAGGAGGGATATTAGTTTGTAACCTCCATAAATAGATACTATATATATATATATATATATATATATATATATATATATATATATATATACACAAGTACACACAAGTTGTTTCAAAGAGACAGTTACCGATGTAATATCTATTACTAAACAATGGTGATTTCTGGAAAGGAATAACATTTAAGTCTGAACAAGCAGACAACAATATCACTTTTCTTTACTAATGCTGAATCACTTGTATAGGAATGCACAGCTCCAGACATTGGTGTTTAGAGCTGCTCACAGCTGAGTTGCAGAACTTTGTTCTGAGTGACAAACAGCATTGGTGTCACTTATCAATGCACAGTATTTCTTAATTTGCTATTGCAGCTGCATAAAGCAGAAAAGGGTTCAAAACTGGAGTTTGGGTAAATGATTTACCTTCTAAACTTTGCTTCTCTACCACTTTTTTTTTTCCCTTTTAACCCTTTCACACTTGTGCCTTTTAATTTCCTGCAAGATACAAAAACCTAAGCAAACAATAAGTGCCAAATCAGATACAAATGCAAGGAGCTAAGCAGAAGAGGAGAGAAGGGGACAGAAGGACTGTGTGAGACAAACGTCTGTTAAAGGGGGGAATAGCAGACAGAGGCAGACAGAGTGAGATGTACTGACAAAGTGAGAGAAGAACAGAGAAAATGAGAGAGAGAGAGAGAAAGAAAGAAAGAAAGAAAGAAAGAAAGAAAGAAAGAAAGAAAGAAAGAAAGAAAGAAAGAAAGAAAGACTGATTAAAGGGAGGGGGCAGCTTTGTGAGAGGTGTGTTAGTAAGAACTAAGCGAAGAAAAGCAGCCTGTCAGAATATGTTCCTCCCCCTTCCCTTACTCATCAAGTCCTTACTTATACAAAACTCCCACCCTCTCTCATTCACTCACTCACTTCAGGCAAATCCGTCCTGTCTATCTCTTTTTTTTCACTCTCTCTCTCTGAGGCAGAGACAGAAGTCAGAGTTTTTCCTTGCTGACAGCCGCACATATATATACCCACACAGCACTTAAACCAGGGAGAGAGAGAGAGAAACTGCAACCTTAAAACTTTGCTGCATTAAAAAAAAAGAAAAAACTTTTCTATTTTTTTTTTCTTTCTTTTGCTTCTGTATCAAGGAGAAAAAAAAAAGAGCTTTATCTAAAGGGATAATAAATTCACAGAAAAGGAGAGAAAGGAGAGAGACATAGAAAGTCTTTAGTGGCTTTATCACCTGGTGTCAGGATGCCTGTGCATTTACTGAAAGGAGTTTTGTTGGTACTTGGCTGGATTATAGTAAGGAGTTCTCCAACTCCAGGATCTGAAGGGCACAGTTTAGTGAATGACTGTCCATCCTGCATCCTCTCAAGATTCCAAAAGGATGTGCCCACTACTCAGAGTGACATGGTGGAGGCAGTGAAGAAGCACATACTGAATATGCTTCATTTGAGGGACAGACCTAACATTACCCAGACTGTGCCTAAAGCAGCGCTATTAAATGCCATTAAGAAATTGCATGTGGGAAAAGTTGGAGATGATGGCCAAGTTCAAATCGAGGATGTCATTGCAGGGCGAACAGAAATGAATGAAGTCTCAGAGCAAACTTCTGAAATCATCACTTTTGCTGAATCAGGTGGGTCGCTGTAACAGTTCATTTAACTCTTCATTTCCTAGGCACTGTTAGTAAAAGGGAAACCAGTGGCTAACAGGTCATAGTATTCAGAAGCAGAGGCAGCCAGGGAAATGCAATAATGTTTTTTTTCCCCCCTGTGATTTAACCTTGGCCACAGAGTGCTTGTTTACATTTGCTAAATTCACAGTGAATGAGCTATCACTGGGCAATCTTTAACACAGACTACAAGTGTGTGAGGGGGATGGGCACTCTCCAAAATACTTTAAAAAAAAAAAAAAGATAGACAGAGAGCATCAAGCTTTCTTTACAGAGCATGGGGCTGTGAATTTTATTGTTATGCACATTAATTGGCAGTAATTTAGAAAAGAAAAATGACTGCCTTTCCCCACAATGAAATGTAAAAAAGCTATGGAGTAATGTCATCTGCTGTAATCATTAAAGTAAAAGGAAAAATAGAGGCATGTGTGAAACACTGATGTGATTCAGTTCAACCAGTATGCAGAAACAGAGGTCAGTCACTGATTTTTCTACCAGCAACTAACACTGACTTCTGCTATGCACTTGTACTACTAAGCAGCTTACAGATATATTGCCTTATTGGTGTGTATCCTACATGCATGGAATCCACTAATGAAACAAGTATCTCTCCTCATACTTTAAATACCCCTATCAGCTTTTTGCATTGTCCTTAAAGCAAGATTCTTCTAAAAGACCTCTGAACTCCAAACGATGAAACACAGTCTTGATGGAGTATGTTTTGACACAAATTCCTTTTTTTTCCCCCATTCATAAGAATAAAATAGTTTAACGTGTTCAGCAGGCTCTGCTTAAAACTGTTGCTTCAAAATAACCATTGCAGTGAAAGAAGAGTGGAGCTGTCAAACCTCTGTTCTTTTTTTTTTTTTGTTTTTTTTTAAGTATGTGTTTGTGTCTGTATCTATTGTTATTAACTAGATAGACTCTTTTATCCCGTCACTTATCCAGCTGCAAAAGAATGCTATTGTTCAACGCAGAATATTGTAAGCAAGATATGTGCGGGAACTCAAGCAATTTTGTTTAAAATGTGCTGCAGAAATATAAACAATTAGGACAGCACTCAGAGTTTCCAGTCTTGAAAACCTGTTGACTCAGATGTTCTGTCTGCAGAAAAGCTTTACAGAAGTGTGCATGCTTTCAGATCAGACATTCCTGACACTATTTTGCTGCCTCTGTTTATACAGAGTAGTATTGCATTATATGTGTCCTTTTCAATGAGGCTTGAAGCTATAAAATGCCCCCTGCCAAAAAGATATTCTTGTAGTTTGATGCCTTTAATCAGTCAGCTTTCATAGACACACATTAGAGAGGTATATTCTCCCTTTATTAAGATAGTAACTGCTTTTGTATATATGCATTGGTGTAGGATATTGCATTGAAAGGGTCATTGACATTCCTTTAAAATGCTCTACCCAAAAGTAAGGATAACTGGTAATATTTTATAACAAGTACATAGATTCCACTACATATAATGTCCAGCTCTTTTCTTTAGTTTGACACTATCAATTATCCATCCATCCATCTGTCTCTCTGTCTGTCTATCTCTATCAGTTTGACTTTTCTAAAAAGTTACTATTTGTACCAACTACAGTAAAAACCCATCACTTTCAGAGGAAGAGGAATGATTATTAGCTTTCAATCAGAATTTCTTTTAAACAAAGAAACTGATTCAGTTTGTATCAACTGAACATGTGAAGGATTTAATAGTAACATAGTAACATAGTTTATATAATAAACAGTATATGTGTGAATGGCCTAATGTAGTGGTTTTGGGCTAACAAATAAGTAATTGCTCTAAATGCAGAGATGCTGGCACATGATGTCATGACAAGCTCCATGGTTACCCTAGTTTACTCCAATGAGATATGCTGGATGCTTAGTCTACTTTTGCTAAAGCATAACATTCAAATGTATTCTATAGAATGAACAGTTGTGGTGCTACAAACAAATGCTATTTCAAGATGCAGTAGCGCCAAAAAATAAGTTGTAATTATGTAAGCGAAGCAGAGCTAACATTTCAAATACTATGGAATTCAGACTGTTACTTCTTTAAAGTGGAGATCAATGTTACACTTGAGTCTAAAGGATTATTTACCGCTTCAGTGGTACCCAATGAGCTAAAAAAGATTTGCTTCGTAAAGTGAACTGGAACGCAAGACCAGATGCTCTTTTTAAGAGTTAAGGCTATAAATTGTTATACATTGATAGATTTTACAATATACCCTACCTAAAATGATTATTTGGATCCAGCTGTCATTGAAATGTCTACCAGTCATACCATAAAAAAAATCAAGCGATGTCATCAGATACTCTTTATATTGATTTAACTAATCAAGGTAAGCAATTTTTGCTTTGTTCTTGGAAAAAAAATGTTTTACACGAGTAGGCACAAAAAGAGACCTAATATGTGCAGTCCTTATTTTGTTATTTATCTGGTAACGCCTAGTGCTGGATTAATAAAAGCGTTATGAATCCAAGTACTGAAGATATCCTTTTACTGTCATTTTAAAAATGTAACCCCTAAAAAAAAGTTTCAGGAATCTAACCTTTTCTTATCTTATATTTCTGATTACTTAACTTTATGCAGCAAATTGCAAATCCTTCCTTTTAAGTTTTCAGTTAGCTCAAACAGTTAAGCATCATTAAGCATCTCTAATTATATGTCTGGCTATGTCAATTACATGAATCTAGAATAATAATTTAAATGCTCACTAGAGGGCACTAGTTACTATAATCTGCACTTATCAAGTTATTTTACTTTATTAGTCAAACACTAAGTTCTCAGAATGAACCTTTACTTTTTTTGTTTGTATTTTTACCCTTGGAATTTTTTTTTATTCTCCTTTCTTATATTTAGTTCAATTACCTAAAAGCATAAGCAAGCCAATCTGGTTACAAAATTGCTATATAATGTTTGAATGTAGTAGAATGTTGCATTATTAGCATTTAAAAAGATATCAGCATTTTACTCTTCAGAAATTTCTATAATAAATACTTTAGTGCTACATTGTTTAGTTAGAACTTTATCTCCTTAAAATATTTGTGGAAAGATCAGCAGTCACCAGAGTGTCCTGAGCTGTTTAACTTAGTCAAGTGGAGGGCAAAAGGAAAAAAAAAGTCATGGGAAATGTTCTCCTTTGATGGGAACACGGTGTAAAGTGTTTGTCTCTTTGTCAAGCTACAAATTAATCCATTCTTAGAGAACATGGAAAGTTTAATGTTCTTGAATAGGCAGGTAGCTGGAAACTAAACTAATGAAGTTACAGGCTTGTATGGAACTCTTAATTTAGTCACTGTGATATATGCAAGCCTCTGTAGAGTTTATCAATGTAATAAAAATAAATAAACCACTAAAATAACCTCAGTAAGTTGGTGATCTCTCCCCATAACCCCTAGTTGCACATACTTATCATGCTGAACAATTTGGCTATTGCAAAATTTGGCTCTTCAACAAAGATCCATGCCAAGCTAACCAATGTGTTCTTAAATAAAAATGGAAATAATACTGTATTTAAATGCCACTTTTCTTATTTTAAAATATGTAATAAAAATAAGTAATAACATTGATAAAAATAATAAATGTCATTAAAAATTAGAATAATTACATGTAGCAGAGGCTTAACTAAAGAGAAATGCAATGGCTTGCAACTTCACGCTGACACCAAGGTTTGAGTGGCCCATTGACACAAAGAACTGCATTGTAGCATAAAATAAACAACTGCACTTACTTTTGATTTTGGCAGTATTTTTGAACAAACACAATCCCTACACTTTTACAGTTCAAAAGCTCTAGGCAGGGGTGATTGGAATATCAATATATATTATTAAGTTTGTAACAGTGGTAAACACTGGTGGATTATCACCTAAGATTTGTTTACCAACATTAAACCAAATACTTTGGATAGGCCCATCCCTAGTTAAAGAGTAATTGCTTTTTAAGTTGTCTACATTTTTGCAATAGCGTGTTTTGTCCCAGTAACTGCCAGAGGAGGGCACCAGACTGTTGCTTTGAAAATCTAAGCATTATTTTGGGATTTGTTGCTGATTGTCTAGAAACCAAATGGGTTAAACAACTACTACTTTGAAATTGGAGCAAGCATTTAAACCCAATCAATTAAATTGAATCATTTTTATATTTAATAGTTGTGACCTGTTAGAAATCATACATTGATGTCCAAATCACCTAGTGTTTACTAGAGTTTTTACTCAATAAAGGGTTTTGCATTGATTGATTATTACTTTGAGGTTCATTCTTTCCACCTCTGGAATTGTAGTGTAATTACCCTTCGAACTAAATACCGAAGTGAGCAATGAAAAGTGATCCAAAAATATTCCTTCCTCTAAATGATTCATTCATGTTCATAAAGGCTATCCCCTACTGCTATGTCTATAAGCAAATGTTTTCAAGTGGCTTCCTAAGCAGGGTTGGTTATTAGTTCATTCTCTTTTAAGAGGCATTTTGCTTATGATCTGTATATTGACTCCTGCATATAAAATCAAGCTCTCACATTGTAAAATGTGTACCCCATAATAAAGTGCACTCATTCCAGACATTCTATTTATGCACAAAACAACAGCCCATGCTTGTCATAGTGTACAACGCAGAACTATTATGGCATCACTGGAGGTAAATTCACTCAAAGTTACATCTACTCAGTGGCATCAATACATAGGTATAGGCCCAATGGCAAAATTGCCAGTGGTGCAAGTAGTTACTTTTTTCCAGAAGTTGGGGGAAGCTATGGGTTCTTTATCTTACATTGCCTTCCCTGTCTCTATGGTACATTTTACCCTGCTCCTAAAACCCTATTTTGTATTTATTTTTGAAGGCAATTCAGCACAAGTAATTTTTTGCAAACAAAACTATTACTTTGATAACATGCCTAATCCTCACAATTAATATTTGGCACTGCCAGATCTAAACATTTGATGAGCTCCACTGCATCTAAAATTTGAATGTTTCCCAGTTTATTCTTTCTCCACTATGGCATTGATAAATGTGCAAGAATTGCATTAAATGATCCAGGCAAGCAGCAACTGTGAGAAAATGCAGTGATGAATTTTTCAAAGTAGTTCTCATTGTAAGCAATGAAATCCATTGCAGCCTTTTTTTAATAGTGTCTTCACAGTGGCGACCACCGTCATGGTCAAGACACTGCATGTGCCATTGCCCTTAGAATACTGGAAGATGTATTTTGTCCACAACTGGAGGACTGCAGTTTACCTACTTCTGTTTTGTGTATTTAACCAACAAAACCTTAAAGAAACAAAACAACAAAACAAAAATACAATTCTAGAAATGTGTTGTTAGGTCTTATTTTACGTTTTAAGATTTCAAAGTTTGCAGTAAAGTATATCTTGTAGCTTCCCAGTTAAATATGTACACCACTTTGAAAACTGAGCAAACTCTATTTAAAATAGATGTAACAGTTTTACTGCAGTAGTACTGTTGGCCTGCAAAAAGTCAGACAAGAATTAAAGGAATAAATATTATACTTGGTATAACTACATTAAAGCAGAAGAACATCAATGACTAGTTAATTAGCAATTGAAGCACATACTGATAAACATTGCTAATTGTAATTATGCACACTGTTATTACTAAAGTAATGATAAATGTGTTATGGTACATACCAAGCCCATTTAAAATGAGCACCTTCTGCAGAACAGGAGAGACACTATGTTATTACATGAAGAACAGCACCATGTTATTCACATTTACTTATAGTTTATGCAAAACCAATGCTTGTATTGAAAGATATACTTGTTTAATATTGTAATTACATTGACAACATAGAATAATGTCCAAAAATATATAATTTTTGTATCACTTACATTTTACCACTAAAATGTGAAAAATAAATTAATGCACATTACCAACATTTCAGTTCTTGTTCATTATTATTCATCAGCCTTAAATAACCTCTGATTGGGAATTGATTCATAGGTATGACCTGCAATAACCCTTTATTTTTCCATATTTGTTCATTTTTTGGAGTGCTGGTTACAACTTCAGCAACCAATTTGGAAATGCACTAATATAAAATATTCTATAGGGCATATTTATTAAACTCTAATAATGGTACTTTACCAGTATTATCATAACCTTAACCGTTATCATTGGGTGCAGTACTTCCCATCTCTTTTACACTTACATTTTTTGAGTCTGACACTTTAATAAACTAGGCTGCAGGTTTGAAAATGGTACTATTAGCAGTAACAGCATGAACTGTGCTGGTAAGTTTTGTATTATTAATGGTTATAATAGAATTATGCCAATATGAAACTGTACATTGCTAATACTGAATTTTAATATACCCATATATTTACTGACGTTATACTGATTGTATATCATAAAAATGCATAGCGGTGCATTTAACTGGAGATTATACATTCCTATTGGTGTAAATGTGGAGTAAATAAATCAAATACTTTTGCTACACTTTTCAAGTGATATAACTTTAATTCAGTAGCAATAGTAGATACCCATAAACTTTTACTTCATCGGACAATTACATAAGCATTACTGCAATGTAGATACTGTATTAGTATTTGGCACATTCCAAGCTAAAAAAGGAATGTAAACCTTTGTAGAACTAGCTGAAAGCCTATAAAATTTCATTAACTAGTCACCACCTAATCTACTTGTATGCCTTTGTTCAAAAGCAGCATTGAACTTCCAAAAGAATTGAAAATATTTACATAGTAAAAAACCATTTCAGCTCTTTTAAACTGTCGCCTTCCTCTAATAAAGTAATACTTGTTATAATAAGAAACACTTCATTCGCTCATGATCAAATAACCCAGCAGAACCTATTACTCATTTCAGTCTGTGCCAAGAACATGGAGTCTTTATCAGGGGAACGCCCCCACAGCATGATGTTCACGATCAGCATCGCTATGCCAATGAGTATATATGCACAGAAGAAAACATCCCAAAATATGCTGTTCTCTGACTATATCTCATTCCTCAGCATATTTACCACTACATTACTATAATTAACATGTGTGCAGCTCACTAAATTAGAACCAGAACTAATAGCTACAGTGTATATGATGACAAACCTGCATGCATGCCTTTTGCAAAGTGGGATTTAAGGAGAGAACTATTCGCAGGAAAAAGAGTAAAGAAAAGAGAAAGGACATGACAGGGTGATGCAAAAACTCCCAAATCATATAAAACATGCAGATATAGTAACATAGCATCTAGCCTTTTTTTATCATCCATTAAATAAACCATATAAACATTGTTCTGGCTTAAAGAGAAGTCTATACACAGCACAATAACTGCTAAATCAAACTAATATCTACATGCAATTCACTTTGATTCTACTGATTGTTCCAAAATAGCAAAATGCTACTATTTTCTATAAATTTCTTTCAACCTTGATTCAATATATCTCAGTTAATTTTACTTGCTATACTTTACCACTTTCCTTACTCTCTGTTGTTACCTACCTAACACTTTTCCTTTTGATGTGTTCTTTACTTTC
>WMED01001499.1:0-23739 GCA_019650415.1 Pipa parva
TTTTAATCGACTTACTCTTGATATTTGGCTCAGTTGGCTAATACGTTTGCCCACCACTGGTCTAGGTTGAGTTTAGCGATTTTGTTATTGGGTAAATAGCTAACTCCTTTAATAGAGATGATATCGGCGGTGCACCAGCTGATATCCTTAGAGGTTAATAGCTTCTGCGCTGTTTGAGTTATCTTTCAGATTTGTTTGTGATGTGGAAAAACACTTTCTATTCTTGGCATATTTGTAGCAGTTCAGCTGAAAGGGGATTTTCACTTTTGACTCCTATTTGTGTTGCATCAAAAGTTAATTTCTTTGCAAGATGTGGATTACTTTATTGTTTTATCCTATTCAGAATTGCTGTATTATATTGTAAAGAATTCATTGCTTTTTCCAGTTATTTGTTACCTGCAGAATTATCTTTCATTCATTTTGGAGGTCTGATGATAAATAGTTCAGGTTGTCTATTTGGTTACGCAGTTGACGATAATTTCAGCAAGCTCATTTCTGTTCAGCAGAATTTGTCATTGATAGTCCATTTACAATATACAATGTCAACATGCATTTGCAGGTATATTTATCAAGGTTTGTTAATGAAAAATATAAAGGTTTAAAGGGAAAAAAATTCTTTATTTTAGTTGATTTATGCAATTTGCTCTCATTTTACCATTTCTTTGTTTTCTGTTCTATAAGTAGCCTTTGCTGCTTTTATTACCATTATTGATATGACAAGGAGAAAATGAAGCTTAATAATGAAAATCAGATTTTTTTCCCCAGTGAAACAAACATTTTTTCCCACTTGTCAGTTTGATGAATAAGCCCCACATTAACTCGAAGTTTGTAAGTTTTATCTCAGGGCATTTAAAGGATAAATTTCACCCAGGTCAATGTCTTTACAGCACCTTGTTCTCCTGCTGCTCAACTTCCCTGTCTACCGGTGGATGCGCCCAACTTACTTTTACTGCAGAGTCTGTATCAGAGGCATCATTAGTAGTAGAGAGGTTGAGTGGAATTCTGTGCAATGTCCCCTAGATCCTGGTGCCCATGGCAGGCACTCACTCTGCTGTACCTTAGAAACAAGGCTGTTGTAGCTGCTATCAACCAATTCATAGTCATGGACAAACAAGGAAGGTACTGTAATTAAGAGTAAAAGTAAAAAGTAAGTCTTCTTGCAATGAAATAGTATAATGCTGATATAGATATCTAACTGATGTAAATAATCCGGAAGAAAATGAAATAAACATCTCTGTAAAGTCCCGGTGTACAGCACTTGAAATGGGACCACTTTTGCATAAATCCTTCAGCTTTTGATATGCCATATACAGTAGCTTGTTGGTTTCAATAATTATACATTATAATGTACTACATGTTTTCTCTTGCAGCCAATATGTACTGAGTTGTTGATGCACTAATATAGATTAGTGATGCCCAACCTTTTTTGGCCTGGGGGCCATATAAAATTGAGACATGCGTGTCATGGGCCGCTTCAAAGTCATGACTTTTAAAATTGCGACCGCAACAAATTTTAGAGTAAATGTTTTCCATAGTAAAGTCGCAACTATGACAATATTCTCATTATAAAGACATGACTGTGACAGTAACAGTCTATTGCGACTGTCTTTAGCTGGCGAATTCACACTTAAGGGGGTAATTCAGGAAAGATTGAAGTACCCTTGCAAAGCTTCTCATCACTTCGCCGAGTTGGGTACGCGCTCACTGGTCTCCTGCAAGCGGAGATCAGCAAAAGCTTTAAAGGTACTTCGGTGAGGCGCATCGAGTGGTTACGAGGTGAGCCGAAGTTCCTTTAAAGCATTCGCTGATCTCCATGTGCAGGAGTGAGTGTGTATCCAGTGAGTGTGTATCCGACTTGGTGAAGTGATGAGAAGCTTCGCAAGGGTACTTCGATCTTTCCTGAATTAACCCCCTTATACGAAACATTTCGGAGTTCAGAATTCAGGCCGCGGGCCGAATATGGTCTACGGGCCGTAGGTTGGGCATCACTGGTATAGGTAATGGGCTACTACAGCTTAAAGGGGAATGTAGCTGGAATAACTGCCTAAATGGGATCATTCTGAATGTGACCTTAAGAACAGCAGGTGCTTTTAACATCAATCAAATGAAATACTGGATATTTGCATCGTTTGTCAACTTACTGCTATTGTGACAAATAAATAATGGCTATGCAACACACACAAGTGTATACATTTCTTATCTAGTATAATTGGTAATCATTTCAAACTCCCATGCACTACAGCAGGCAGACAATCCTAACTTAATCTCACTTTTGTAATAGGACATCCCTAAAATACACACATTGTTAATCTGTATATATCATTTGGTTGCCCTCAATGCAATATGTTGCAGATACCTGCACTTAATGTTAATCGTCCTTAATGCATCTTGTTTATTGTATGTCTCTGCTGTTTAAGTGATGCTATGGATTTCCAATCAAATGACTTAGCTGACCACACCACTTTTTAACCAAGGACTCTGATGAACAATCCATCCTGAATTGTGGCATTTAATTAAATAAATCCTTCCAGGATGTGTAGGATATTGGACTGTTTGTGTTGCTGTATCATGTCTTTTAAACTGGACACTTAGCAAAGACACACGCTACATGGACAAAGATTAGATTGTCGATACTGCACCTTTAATAGTGAATACCTATGTAAAACACATTAATAAAAACCAATATAAACTGCAATCTGCGCAAGCCGATGGATGGTAGCAAAGGAGAACATTTGGACAGGAGACAGCAATTGAATGCAGCATTTCCTTAAAATTACTGCATATAAATGATTGTACTGGCAAATGTTATAAGAGAATGGCTGCTAGAACACTAATGGTTTTGTGGAGCCTCAAAAAAACCCTTTTCATATGTGCTTTATAAACACTACAGTTCCAGTAAATGATATGCACTGCATTGATGTCCAACATCCAAGCTGTGTGTATGTATGTAAAACTATATGGAGATTTCTCCCATTCTCTCTCTGCTCCTTGGCTCCGTGTAAGCAAATAAATCATTTACGGTGTTCTCCTTTTGACATTTTAAGCACTTCACTCTGTTGCCCCTCCCTACATTTCCTCACTCGTATGCCCTTACATTCCTCAACATCAAATATGCTCCTCCCAAATCAGCCAGCTTTACACACTGCACACCAATACTCATCTTAAACCCTTTTATCTCTGCCCCCACATCTGGAATTCTATACCCCTTTATCATCATCAGGAACATTCTCTCTGCACATTTAAAACCAAACTGAATAATGACTGACCTTTATCACTGATTTTTATGTATATATATTTTTATTCTTTCTTAGTTATTTATGCTTAGTATATGTCTTTATTGACCATTGTTTCAGCACTTTGTTACAGCTCCTATTACCCTTCTATCTGTATATGTAAGTCTTCCTCCCATTTAGACTGTAAGCTCTACGTGGCAGGGACCTCCAACCTCTTGTGTCAACCACAACCTGGCATTTAAAGTGAAGTATCCTTGTGATATTATATTTGTATTGTTTAATGCACTTTTCCCATGTCTGTATTATATTTGTATTGCAGAATTGTAGAGTGCTGCATAAATTTGTGGCACTTTATAAAGAAAATTATATATACATACATTCATACATATGTATGTCTGTTAAGAGGCTGTGGCTGTAGTAGCAGTGCACTTTAGTTATTATTCATATACAGTCTCTATTTAATATATAGAATAAACACAAACTTTGTCAGGAACCACAGGGGCAAATGGTGATGGTCAAGGCCATGGATATTTCATAAATCTGAAAAGAGTTGCCTGGTCCCCCCATCCCATGAGACAAGCTTTTAAACAAGTATTATAACACATAAAACACCCAAGTAAATGCAAAAGTAGACTACTTATACAGTACAGCATTCTACTGTGTAGTGAAGAAGGGCATCAATAAGAATCAAGAATGGAGCATCACTAATCTCTCTCCATATGATATAGTTTATAGTAATCTGGGTGTTATTTGTAACTTGTTAAACAGCATATGGAGAAGATGGTTCTACAAAAGTACCTGAAGTGGTCTTGTATGTATATATAATTTTATTTATAAAGCACAACAAATTTATTCAGCACTGTACAAATCAGCAATACAAATATAGTATAGACATGGGAAAAGTGTATTATACAATACAAGTACAATATCATGAGGATATACTGTAACACTTTAAGTGACAGGTTGTGGTTGACACAAGAGGTTGGAGGTCCCTGCTGCGCACAACTTACAATCTAGGTTGAAGGAAGACATTACAAACACATTTAATTATATAAATAATGCTAGTGATCCATAAGGAAAGATTTCAGTTTAGTTTTAAAAGTGGAGAGGAAAGTTCCTGGCAAAGATAAAGGGTTATAGAATTCCAGATGTATGGGGCAGAAAGACAGAAGGGTTTAAGATGAGAAAGGGCATTATTGGTGTGGTGTGTGAGCCAAAGAGCAGAAGGAGATTGGGAGAAAAGCTGTCCCTCTGGGGAGAGAATTCTGGCAGCAGAATTTAGAATAGATTGAAGCGGGGAGAGGTGGGAAGCTGGAAGGCCAGATAGAAGAACATTGCAGTAGTCCAATAAGAAAAGGACAAGAGCATGCATGAGGGTGCTAGCAGTGGCATGAGAGAGAAAGGGGGAATCTTGGCCATGCTGCAAAGGAAACATTGACAGGTTTTAGCAGTGGTGGACATGTGTTTAGAGAAGAAAAGAGTAGAGTCAAAGGTCACCCCAAGACAACCTACAGATGTTACAGGGTTGATGATCACACCATCCACTAGAATGGAAAAGGTAGGAGCAGGTCCAGGTTTGGGTGGAAAAATAATCAATTCTGTTTTAGCAAGATTTAATTTGAGCTTGTGCTTGGCCATCCAAGAGGGGGTAGCCAGGAGACAGCTAAAAATCTGAGTCTGAATTTCAGATGATAACACAATAAATTTGGGTATCATCTGCATACAAGTGATACTGAAGTCCAAATGAATTGATAATCTCACCCAAAGAAAGTGTGTACAGCGAGAACAGGAGGGGGCCAAGGACAGAGCCTTGGGGCATCCCCTCCCTAAGTGAGACAGGAGAAGAGGTGTCATTAGCATGGGAGACAAAAAAGGAACAATCAGAAAGATAGGAAGCCAACCAAGATGCAGATTGATCATGGACACCAAGTGCATGGAGAATTTGAATAAGAAGGGAGTGATCAAATGCAGAGGAAAGGTCTAGGAGAATTAGAACAGAAAAGTGACCCCTGGCTTTGGCAACCTGGATATCATTTGGAAGTTTACACAGAGCAGTCTCCATAGAGTGCCCTGGCCTAAAGCCAAACTGTATGGGGTGTAGAAGATGGTGCACATGCAGAAAGTTAGTAAGACGGGTGCAGACAAGATGTTCTAGAAGTTTAGAAGCCAAAGGCAAGAGAGAGACAGGACGGTAGTTAGCGAGGCATACAGGGTCCAGTGTAGCTTTGTTAAGGATAGGTTCAATACAGGCCTGTTTAAATAAAGAAGGAGAAGTTCCAGAGGACAGGGAAGAGTTGAACAGATGCTGGCACAAGAACATTATCACAGCACTTAATTAAAGAAGAAGGCATGGGGTCAAGCAGGCATATACTGACACGGGAGGAAGAGAGAAGTTGAGAAACTTCAGACTGGGTAGCAGGAGAAAAAGAATTCAGAAATTCAGATGGGGATGTAGGTAGAATTAAGTTTTCATTAAGAGGAGTAGCAATTTGCTTGTGGATATTATCAATTTAGTTTCTAAAGAAGTCGGCAAAATCTTGTTACATGCCTGAGGGCAAGGGATGTAGAAGGTGTTGAAAACAGAAAACAAACGACGGGGATTAGACTTATTCTGGTTTATGAGGGTTCTGTAACAAAATTGTTTGGCTACGGAGAGAGAGGAGTTAAGGCATGATAGCAAAAACCTATAATGCAGAAAGTCTGCCTGGGAATGGGATTTCCTCCACATACATTCTGCACAATGTGTGCAGGATCTAATAAAACGTGTTTCTGCATTTAGCCAGGGGCGAGGATTATTAATACAGATTGGTTTAGGCTGCAGGGGGCAAATGAATCAATAGTAGTAGATAAAATGGAGTTAAAGGAAATAGCCAATGCATCAGGGTCAGAGGGACATGGATAGGCTGGAGGAAAAATAAATAGCTACTTGCTGGTGTTAATGGGGTCAGGAAGTTGGTGTTAACAGGGGTTCAATCTGAGATGACATGTTTGTTAAAAAAAATTCTAAACTGTATATCTGCTACTATTAAGATACAAGAACACTTAATATTCTTTCTAACATCTTATTTAAAGTGGGTGTCTTGTTTCACATTATGTGCTGTATGTGGGTTGCCACTGGCACACAACTGCTACTGCATTTCCTTCAATACAAGTAAGCAATTAAATTCATTGTGAGGAGTTTGAGAAATTGGGACATTCAGTTATGTGCAGACTGCTTTCCAAATAAAAGCTTTCTTTCTCAGTTGTTCTTTCTCAATATGGCACTTCTATAAAACTATTCTGCTCTTAGACAAATCAGCATGAATGCCTCACAGGGATTTTTCATATGTACCTTTCTTCTAAAATCAATAAAAACATTTTAACAATTACCTAGAAGAATAAAAAAACACTGTTCCTTAGGTATTAATACATACAGATTTAAGGCTTTAATTAGGAGTTTGAAAGGCCACACAGCTGTATATATGAAATGTCTTTTTGTTCACTATTTTTTCTTTCCTACATACCGCTTCTTAAAAACGCTGGAAAAAAAATCAGATACATTTTATAAACAATCCAGGAATTCAATCCAGAAAATCAATCTATCTAAAAACCAGATACATTTTATAAACATCTATTTGCATGTCTGTCTATGTGTCTGTTTATCTGTCTAGTTCTTTGCCTGTCTAACTTGCAAGACACCCAAGGTGCTGGCTAGAGTTTGATTTAAAAGGCAGATAGGAAGCCAGGGGGTTTTAGACAGAATGAAAAGAAGAGACTATGGGGGTTATTCACTAAAGTCCAAATTGTTGCGTATAGGTGCGAATTTGCCAGATAAAGACAGTCGCTATAGGTTGCTACTGTCGCAGTCGCGTCTTTATAATGAGAATATTGTCGCAGTCGTATGTTTATTATGGAAAAATTGTTGCTAAAATAGCATTTGCTACTCTCCTGATATTATATCTGGTCATGCTAAAAACATGCATTTGGAGAAAAAGAACTATTAGCAAATGCTGATTTATTAGTTATTGTTATGACTACATTTTGCAGCCTTTACTTGCTGGAGATTGCTTAATATATGTGAAAAGGGGCTCCATTTTTCCTAGAAAAGGCAAGAAATCTGTGTAATCCGAGAAGCGGTTTTCCTCAAAATATTTTACCAATTCAATTCTGTTGGTTTTCCAAGGGTATTAATTTAGATTTGGTTATGGGTTTCTAAATTGTTTTCTTAAATGACAAAAAACACAACTGGAACACATTTTCAGTTGTTTATGTTCTTCTGTGCTCATTGCATATTGTTTGAAGTCATTTAGGTGTTAGAAAGACCTGCAGTTTTGTTTTTTTACAGAACCTAGTTCATTTGTCAGTTTCTAAATATTTGATCGCATCTTATGAAAGCAGCAAAACCAAACTGAGACAAAACACTGACTAACTCAAGGAAACAAAAAAAGGGGTCAGCCCCGGGTTAATGAATTTTAGAGCTCAGCTTCCTAATATCTTAATAGTGATGTAATTTTCTTTAGTTGCAGGACTTAACCCTGTCAGCTTTCACTGCTTTTCTCAAACCTCCCACTATTCAATTCCAGCCTCTTCCTACCTATTCTGTCCATGGTTGTCATGAAAATTGCATTTGGCTCTTTAAGTAGGCTAACAAATCCCCAACCTCTAACCCTGGTCACATCCAAAGATAAAATAGCATCATAGCGGCAAGTGTGTGGATGGAGATATATTTTAATACAGCCTTAAATCATTTGAAACTGTTTGATAATGAAACAAGTCCTATAATGAAGATTTACACAAATGTTCTAACAAAAAAAAAAAGCTTAAACAAAGCCTTGCATATGTTTCAATTTGTCAGGATAACTTGAGGTTGCAGGACACCCTAGCGGATTTAGCGCTGGCCCCACCCAAGGCACGGAGTCTAAGGGATTCCCGGGCTTCAGCTTTAAACCCCCTCAAGGAGATATTGGGCTTTGCCACAAGGGGATCCCCAGGTTGCGACCCCTGGGGGAGCCACTCACTGGTGGTGCTGAAGAGTTGGCATGAGTAGGAGGGAACTACCAAGAGCAAGGAGAAAAGGATACCAACAGTAAAACCTGTGGGCAGGGCTAAATGATTGAGATTATAGCTCCTCCAATCAGATATCAGATATTCTAAATCATGATCTAGCAGAGAACTGATTGGAAGAGCTATAATGTCAATCATTATTTAGCCCTGTCCATCCAACTCGGGAAAGAAAAGGCAGGCTGACAGGGAAGATGACAGAGAGAAACACTATATAAAGTTACATTTTTAAAAATACATATATATATTTACAAAAATGTTTATTGCATTAGTAGAACCTAAATTAGTATTAGAGTTTTGAGGTGATAGGTACACTTTAACACAGCCTTCTCTATATGACTATTTAGAAATCAAGCAACAACAAGTATGCTTGCATACTGGTGCCAGATTAATATTTGCCACCCTAGAAATGAAAATAAGCCAAAGCTTTGTCTGGTATGAGCACTTGCTTTGTACCATTCTGCAGGCTCCTTGTTCCAATCCTGTTTTGCATATTAATACTCTTTTGAGCAAGGACATTTATGTGTGTCTTGCACAAATGAAAAATGTATGTGTGTGTGTTACTGGTCCTTTAAAAGCACTATGTTACAGTTGTAAATTATTAAGCCTGAAAAGCGTTGTGGCTACATTGTAGCACATTTGTTTTTAGAACCTTTGTGCAAGATGCATCTTCAGCAACACTATCTAATTGCAGAGGAAATTTGCTATTGTGAAGTCAATGTCTGAAATACTGGCATATTCAGAAACATCCTCCATATCTCTAGGCAGACAATTACTTATATTGTATTGAGTGGGCGAAACAGAACTTTCCTAACATTATATTATATTCCAAGACCATAGCTCTTAACCAAAGTTTTAATATACATTGATAGCTACATATTAATTTGCTGGAGCTTATGTTTTTATATTGAAAAAAAGGTTTAAAAGACAATGGGGGAAATATATCGAACAGCAGTGATGTAAAACAAGGATGCAAAATAGTTTACATTTATATTGTGCATTATTCACTTTGCTTTCAAGTTTGTCCCAGTTACATCTGTTATTTCAGCTTTGAAAAAATCAGGTTTTAAAGGAGGACTAAAGGCTCATTTTTCAAGGGAATGATTCTTCAGAGGGGTTAATATATTTATGTGTTAAAGTTGGTCTTCTTTTCTTTAATTCAGGTTCATGCCTGTTCTTCAACATCACTGATGTGAGCAAGCTTTGAAGCAGTATTAGGTCAGAATACTGTTTCTGCAAATGCTCCATCAATTAAGTGGAGGAGGAGCAGGAAATGAAGGAAACTGCAGCCCTGAAACTGAAGAAGATTAACTTTAACGCAGAGCAGAAGGCAGCACTGAATTGAAATTGATAAGTATATTAAACTCACACTTAAGAATCATGCTTAGATTTACAAGCCTTTAGTTCTCTTTTAAGACCAACCATAACTGATGTATAAAAACACTTTTAAGACAAAGTTTAAGAAGTAAAGTTGATGCCTTTAAATAATACTGCTTAAACCAGGTAAACATGGTAATCATTCATCTGGGGGTTGGTAGCAATGAAAAAGGAATTTGGGGGCGCTGGTAAAAAAATTTTTTTTGCTGGGAGAACAGTAGCTATTTAATGCAGTGTCTGTAGACTTGTCAGTGAAGTCTGGCTTTGTACCTACTTAGAAGAAGATAAAGTGGATGTTTCTCTGAAATCCTATTCCTTGTCATGTCCCTATTTGAGCTTACAACTGTCACGGAACCTCTGGAATCAGAGGCTCGATCATACTGTCACAGATCAATGGAACACACAAGGGGTTTCTATGGGAACTGGGTTGGGACTAGAGGCACTAGTCTATAGAATACCCAGAGCATGTTATGCCTCTAAAAGCACTAAGGCATACTAAACAAAGAACACAAAGGGATACTGGTGCAATGTGGTACACCTCTAGAGGCACTAAGGTATAATATGGCAAAGCACAGGTAAACACACAGGGACATGGTGGCACTCCTCTGAAAGAGATAAGGTGTTTAGATGTGCAGGAAACAGGAGACTTGGAAACAAATAATGAACATGGGGTATAGGTGGATCCTCTGTACCACAGTGGGAGTCTAAGGAGGCCCTGGTCTTCACCCTGAAATCCCCACAAAGGGGTATGGCCTTTGCACAGGGGACCTCCCAGGTTGCGGCCCTCAGGTTAACCCCCCACTGTTGGCAGCTGGATTGACTCATGTGGGAATGCTGGCAGAGGCCTGGATCAGCTGAACTGTAACATAGAAGACTCATGCTGCAGCATACTTGAAACAACACTCACACCATCCTTGGACACACAGTGCAGAGTATGAGATCCTCGCCTGGGACTCTCATTCCTGGATCGAGTCTGCAGAGACATACCAGTTCTGTACATGGCTGAAGCTGCATTGCTAGCTGTGAAGAGACTCTCTCAGGTACTGCATATCCCATATGCCTTTGTTTTTCCCACAATCCCTCCTGTTCTGTGAGATAACATCCCTTCATGCAGTCTTTTCCTGTTCAGCAGATGTAACACAGAGCTGGAGATAAGAATTTGCTTTGACCTCTATACATTCCAGAAAGCTCTGTATCTCTTTCCAGAGACTCTATACCTCTTTCCAGAAGCTCTATGCCTCATTCCAACCACTCTATACCTCATTTCAGAGACTCTATACCTCATTTCAGAGGCTTTATATACAATTCCAGCCACTCTACATCTCTTCCCAGAGGCTCTATATGTCATTCCAGGAAGCTTTATATTGTTTCAATCAACTCTATGTCATTTTCAGGGAAGCTGTATAACTCATTGCTGAAGGTACAGTTAATAAATCATTTAAAGCATATCCATTGCATCCAACTCACTGGGGTTCCACATGCAACTGGGGAAGCTAGGGGAATGAGTATAGTGAGTTCACTATCTTCCATTGCTTGTACAGAAATTGCTGCTCACACTAATCAGAGACTTCTCTAATGTATATCGGTGGCAGAATAGGTAGACACTGACAATTAATTATTATAACTTGTCTTCTCTTCTCTTCGGCATCATCTTGTGTAACTTTAGAAGTTAACAGTCCCACAACCTGGTCCCATACCAGCTTACCACTCATCATGGTGAATTCCCCTCAGAGAGCTATATATCTATAGAAGGGTTTGTTGCAGGTTTTAGAGTATCTTTTCAAGCAAACTTTTCAGTTTTATACAAATTTTTTCAAATAGCAGCAATATGAAATTTACATTTTTTTTCACTTTCAGTTTGCGTCAGAGGGAACACAAGAAACCTAGTTGATGTAGATTTCACACTTCACTTCTCTTACAAAAGTAACATTTGCAGGTCAGTTTTCAGATGTGACCTTAGTTTGTTTAATGCCTACATTAGCCAGTGTTACAGAAAGATTTCATAACATGTTAGCCATTAGATGCTTTAATATACTGAATCCCAGCAGTATTTAATAGTAACTTTATTCTTTTGGTATTCAAATTAATTTCCTGCTCTCCTGAGCAGCCAGACCAGTGGCATTGCAGAGAATGCTGATAGCAGAAATCCTT
This sequence comes from Pipa parva, assembly GCA_019650415.1. Classification (NCBI taxonomy): domain Eukaryota; kingdom Metazoa; phylum Chordata; class Amphibia; order Anura; family Pipidae; genus Pipa; species Pipa parva. The sequence goes on from WMED01001499.1 coordinate 11,802, forward strand.
TTCTTCTGTTAGCATGATATCTAGGCCAAAAGATTTCAACCTACCACTGAGAAACTTATTAAATTCCTCTAGCCAAGAATATCATTTATTCCAGGAGTGTTATTTATCTTTTTTATACTTTCTATATCCCTCTTCACATTATTAAGGTTATCTTGCCCATCTGCATTCTATTTTGTTGCTACTGTATATCATATTTTTAATGCACTGTATATTTATAAGCATAATGACCATAATAAGAGACTCCTTTTTTCATTTCATCAGTTGCCTAGTGCTGTCGTTTAGGGGATCCTGAGTTCAAAACTGTAGGCTTGGAAAATTAATAGACCATAATGATGTTCTAAAGATACGCAGGTTTTTAGTGATGTGGAGAACACTCAGATCGTTCTTATCGCATAGCCAAACAGATTCACTCTCTCCCTTTCATGTTGATCTGAGATTCTAGTTTCCATAGCAACCTAGTGAGAATTTGGTGAGTACTTTTAAACTGTATAGCAATTTTGCTTAGTCTAAAAAAACATCAGGGGAAGCTGTTGTAATCACATATATTATTCACAGTCATTTTTTTTTATCAGTGTCACCTTTTAATATTGCTAATGAACTAAAATGAAGGTGACTTTAACTGTGTCTGTGTCTCATATCATTATCATTAAAATTATTTGAAATCATTTATTTTCTACCAAAAGCCTTTGCAGAATATTTGACCATCTCTTGCTTCTGGTTTTATATAGAACATACTGTATATAATTTTTTTTCTTAATAATACTGCTTAATAGATATGACAATTTTACTGGTGAATCAAAGGTTTTAGCTTGTCTATATAAATATACAGAGTGTACTTCCATTCACAGGTCATGTGGTTGGAGTGTGACTATCTGTATTTAACTTTGTGAAACATGTCTGCAGTTTTAAATGTGAAAAAGTTAGATGAGCTCCATGTCTAGCCTGCTAATAATGATATCCTCAGATCTCAGCTCTGTGTCTGTCATTATTGCATAGCATGCTGAGTGCAGACCAGGAGCTGATGAGATTGGAACTGCAGACTTCACATACTGAAACTGATAATAAAGCACATAGAGTTTTGATTCCCCTTAAAAGAACTCTTAAGTTTATTCAGATGATGCCAGGTGAATTCCAGAAAGTTGTAGAAATCAGGGTTCAAAAAGTAACAGAAACTTCTTCCAGGCATTAAAATGTCAGTTCAGATAAATCATTTCAAATTCAGCTAAACTATAGAAAATTGCATGAAATGTCCTTCTCAACCATCTGGTGCAAACCTGATATTGTATAAATTATGCTGGAGGTCTCATTGTGCTTTTCTACCCGTAATAGTTTCCTTTAAAATTGAGAAGAATATGCTGTAGAATCAAATACATCAAAGGTGCCTATTTTATAGCAGTTGAAGCTTTACAGCCTAAGTCACTCTTAGTACTGGATGGTAAAATGATCAATATAATAAAATCCATGAGTTAAAACCAAGGTAGTTTCCCTTTCAAGGAGTCAGTAAGGGTGAGCAGGAAATGGGACTAGTTCATGACACAGTAATAATATGCTTGAACATTAATAAATTACAGGAAGAGGGCATTCTGTATATAATTGCAACATGTAAAGGGTAGGGGATGGAAAAGTTGGACAGCATGAACTTCAAAGGAAGAGAAGACAAAGCAGTTAGGGATAGCGATATATTTGAAATATATAAGATGTATCATATAATTATGATCTATTTTGAACTCAAAATTTAATGAATAAATGTATTGCAGATTGCATATTCTCCCTCTTCCCTGGACAAGTTATTTTTCAGTGGTTGAATGTTCACAAGAATTAACAAAACTGTCAACACACTCTGCAGTTGTTCAAGTGTAAACTTCTCCTTTGCAGCATTAAAAAGCACATTTTACAGAAAGAGTGTTTGTAAATCAATATATTCCAGACATGACCTAGTTTGATTATCATTTATCCAGCTCTAAGTCTCTGAAGTGCAATGGTTATATTATTTTCTCAGTGAATTCAGTAAGAGTAGAGGGCTGTTATCTAAGTATTGTATTGACTGAGATCAGTGTTGCTATTCTTTGAATAAGGTTGTATAGAGTCCTCTGACATCTTGGCCCCTTCACATAACTATGACACTGATGTTTAGTAGATTGTAAAAAATGATATTTGAAACTAAAAGCATGGTTCAATAACAAAGCCATTAGAAATGTGTTACCAATGTAACACAATTTCAGGGCCATTTCTTCTACTTCCTTCTTACTAGTGCAAACATGCACTTTTTCCAGGCTAGCCAGCACACAAAGGGATAGGTAGCCACTTACATTGTTGCCATAAAAGACAATAACAAGGGTTTGTGTTGAACATCGTTCATGTACATTTTATTAACAAATGAATACAAACATACTCAGTAGCTTCATATATCATAGATTTGACAATTGGTTTATACAGAAAGATAACTCCAATTCAGGATGATCTTCTGGGAGAAACTGCATCCTTTGGGATCTACCATCTTATTTACTCCTTGTTGAGCAAAACACCATCTAGTCTAGTCCAAACCTCATGTTTTTACCAGACCCCATAGCATATACAAACTTGTCTTTAACTACCAGCAAAGTGCCACCGGCTTCCTGTATCCCAAAGGACTACAGTATACTCCTTTTAAATTTTCAGAATTGTTACAATGTTGAATTCTGTAGAATGAAAGCAAATCTTTCAGTTTTCAATTGAATACTGTGTTTTACTTCGTTTTACTAAGGGAAATAATATGAAGAACATCTGAACTTACCAGCCTTATGACACACATTGCCAGCCAGAGGTGAGCCAATTAATTCCCCCGTAGTGTAGTAATGCAACTTACATTTTTGAGGGATTAAAGTAGAGCTAGAGCAGAGACTTACAATTGGTCTTTTATCCCATATGGCTGAAATATGTGCTGTTATCAGATTCTTCTTTGTCTTGGGTCCATTAAAGTAACACAGTCAAAATGGTTATATAAATTTTGGATGAGACTAAAGATAATGTAGGCAATGACAATTTTGACTAGTGTATCCCAATGAAAAAATGTTTTCTTTCTGTTACGTTAGTTTTAATTTTGTTTGTAAATTTTTGGATAATGCTCTTTGTTGATATTTATGTGAAGAGTACAATAATACTGAAAATTCTTGTTAGATTTTATTCCAATACACATTAACATCCACACATTACAAAAAGCTTACCGCAATGAGGTATTTAAACTAGAATGTCAGTTGTTTTGCCTTCTTTACTAATAGTGCACAATAATATTATTTATTGGCAGTTATTAATAATAGAAATAAAGAACTGTGGCAGGATTGATGTGTATAGAAAGATACGAGTCTTTTTTTGTCTGTACTTTGGGTAGATCTAAGTGAATTGTTATGTTTTGTAGGTCAACTCACATAGATTTTATAAATGAGGCTTTTGATTGTTGAAGGACAAAAAGAGAATGATCAGTATCAAAGAAGACCTTATGCCCATGAGCTTGAGCTGTAGGTGTTCCTCAAATAATATAATATGTATTATGACATCAGCAAGAAAGTGGAAGAAAAGCAGAGGACAGTGGAGGATTCCACACAAGTTTGATAGTGAGATCTCCTGGTAAGTTGTTAGATTGTACTTTACAGAATTTATGTTTGCATGAGTATTGCAATGGAGAACTCAGTGTAACTACCATTCATTACTCAACATGATGATATCAACTTACTGTTGGGGTCACAAATGGATTTTGTATAAAATAAATAATTTTATCAGAGCCCTGTGCATGAAGAGATGCAAATAATGACATATTAACAATTGTTCTATATTTTCCATCCCCTTTTAAGATATTTTTTCTCTGTTCATTTTGCTTGCCTAATGTGCACATAACACTGATTCAAAGCCTGCTAATAATGAAGGGTTCACTCTCCCCAAAAGGTGATTCTTCACCTGGAGGATACCAAACAAAAACTGAACATAGATTAGCAAAGAATGTGATCAATAAACTATTACTCTGAAGATCTTCTTACCGTAATACTGGTAATCTGCCTGGCATTGACCTCTGAGACATGTTGGGTTATATTTTTTGTCCTTTTAGCTGAATACATAAACACTGTAATCAATCTAATTGATAATTCAAAACAAACCAAATGACCCCAAAGGGCCCAAAAGAGAAAGAATTCATTTCTTGTATCAAATAGAATAACTATATTTTTGTGGCGTCATTTTTTATAACCCAGTTATGTCATCAGTACTAATCTTTACCTGATGATCATTTTAAGATATGAGACTTTGATGCATAGTTTTATGTATTTTTAATTCATGCAGAGGTTTAATGAATCACTAAAAGTAAATGGATAGCAGTTCTACTGTGGAATTAAAGGCATAATCCTGATGCATAAGACAGCTCTATGTACACTCTAATTTGTCCCACATGGCTTGGACTTTAAAACCTGTGTCTGCTGGTTTTAAAACTATTTGATGACTTTGAGAAATTCTGCCTAACGGTCGGCAAGTATAAATATTTTGTATGAACATTTGTTCAGTAAAATCTATTCTTTTTAATGAAAGGCTTCTGTGGGTAGTAATTGCCCTTATTGACTAAGGGGTCTGATCTGATTGAAAATAATCAAATTAATCCATTAATTCAAGTATTTGTACTGTTTTACTACTTCTGTCTCCACTTACTCACGAAACACAACACACCTTATGTATATCATGCCTAAAAACCCTGACATGTTTCTACGCTGACATTATTCCACGTTCCAGCAACTGAAGCAAGCAAGCAATAATTCTGGATCTAATCAAACAACAGAATGTTAGCATTTGGATTCTAAATGAGTCTCAAAGTGTTTCAAACTATAGTATTTTAGTTACTAGAATTTTCTCTATATCTGCTGTGCAAATATAAAGATCGGTTTAAAAATGTATGAATATTCACTGAATTGATGTGTGTGTATGTGTGTATATATATATATATACTGTATATATATATATATATATATATATATATATATATATATATATGAAAAAATCTGTTACACAATCTAATTAGTGTCTTACACAAGTCATTTTTAAATACTTGGTTCTGCTAACATATTCTGAAACTTGTAACCCACCCACCAAAATGCAGTTGCTCTAAAGCAATGAGCACTGACCTAGGATTATGAACTGAAGACAAACTAATATGGTAAAGTGAATTGACATTTATGCTTTATTGCAATTAGCCGAGTTTCTTTTTAGACTAGGCCATGTGAAGAGGAATGAGTCAGCCTTCCAACTCCTTGAAGAATCAGATCTAGGCCTTCCTTATCATGTACTGGTTTAACCACTAAGCAATGCCTTCTCCCATGGCAATGGGGCACTTTGAATGTTCTGAATGTATAAATATGCATATATAGAAATATATATTTTCTAAAATACATCTACAGTGTTAAAGTTATAAATTTTCACATTTTATCTACTTGAAGCATTTTCCACAGCTGAAGTAATATATCACTTTAGTTGACAGAGAACACTTCTTTCTGATAATTAAGACATCCCTTATTAATCTTGCTTCTCGAACACCTTAAATTTATAGCTACAGCTCTCACAAATGCTTTACTTCAACCACAGAGGACACAAGATATCCCAAATTGCTGTCATATTTTATTTCTTTTATTCACAAAATTGGATTCAGGAAATAATTAGGAAGCATATATAGGGAAATGTACTGTTATCACCTGTCTCTAGCAGAAAGTATCTGCAGGTATTATGTATCTACATTTTCACTGCAATGTTTACCACTTTTCACCATTTATGGCTTGTTTGACATCATTTTCTTTACCTGTATTATTTTTTGTCAGCAAAGCCATTAAGTTAAATTGACCATCAGTGAAAATGTTAATGTGAAACAGTGATGGAGGTGATTCTATCAGAAACAACAAGGAATTGTTAAAATGCAGAACCCTCCTATTTTATTGCAATCCTTGTATATATCCAACCTGAACAAATGGTAAAATCCTTTGGTTAAATGGCAGTACTAGTATATTGGTGTTACTGCTGTTTAATAAGGGGTTCCTATAAATATAAAATATTTGCCGTACTGTTTTGTCATTGTATCAATAATAACAATAACATCTTCTAAAATGTAGGAGGTTTTTAAATGTAGGACAAACATTCCTAAAAAAATGAATACCTCAGGGACATGACTATTAAAGATGATTAAATATTCACAAGTCTAATTTGGCAAGTGCTTGAGGTTCACATGAACATTTCTTGTAGCCCCCGCAGATTTCTATTTTATTTACAAGCCACATTGAACATTTCCTTTCCAATTAATTTTTAGTGTAGGGGCAAATTTTGCTAACTTCCTGTTTGTGTGGTAAAAGGGTGACACTTGGAGGAAAAGAAAGAGCATGGAAGAATGCATTTTACAAACTGCCACCTACTATTCTTTGAAATATTGTGATAATCTTACAAAATACACATGAGCACCCTCTGAGACTGGAAGAGAAAAGCACTCATCTCTTCCTGTGAAAGGGTTCTTTACTGTAAGTTTTGAAATTGTGTAATAATCTTCCACAGGAATTGAACCTAACAAAATCTAAACATAATATTTAATGCATGTGGATGCAGTCCAGTCATCAGTGGGGGGCAGAAATGATTTTTTTTTCCCATGTAAAAGCAAATTTTACCAATATTTGCATGGATTTTTTTACCATTCTCTAGGTCAGCAAAAGGAATCCGTGGGCTATTAACTTTTCTTAATATAAGTTCTTCAAGGACCTTTGTATTTTTTTAACCTTACTAACTATGTAAACTTATAATTTTACCATATGATAATAATTCCAGAGCATAGTACATAATGTCTCACACACATTCCATCTCTAGCAAACAAAGTGTGTACCTCCAGACTCGCCTAGTCTAAAAATGGATTAAATGCTTCCATGAGATCTTAGAAACAATCAAAGTTTAGCAAAAACAGTCAAAAGATATTGAAAAACATGCTTTGGGAATACAAGGCCTAACATTTCCCATGTCGATAAGGGAAGGAGGTCGATAACTGGATAATTAGCACTAACATGAATGATGTTAGGTTAGTTAGCTTTAGAATTTGATATTTAGATTTCAAAACTAGTTGTTAACTGTTTGGCAGATTATTGTTTGGGTCAAGTAATCAAATTGTTTATTGGTATACTCCGCAAACTTTGCTGGTCTATTCACTAATTATGAAGAAAAGGCAATAGCTATATCAGCTAAGTAATACAAGGTTTTTAAAAATATCTCCAAAGAACAGAAAGGTGGATTAAGAAATTCTTGAATAAAAAAATGTATGTAATATCTTTGCCATTTTAAAGAAAAGCAAAAGCTTCTGGTTCACAAAGTTACCATGGATACCACATCCTATAACGCCCACATCAAACTGCAAGCAGATTACATAGTACTGTAATTTATAGACTTTCTAGAATTTTCTTTTATTTCACAAAAATCGAATGTATTAGAGGTACTTTTTGTAATATATATGCGGGACATTAAATAGTGGAAATGATAATGCAGTGTTATCACCAACAGTAAATTAAGGTTTTATCAATAATACTATTTTTATTTCAGTAATGGTAAAATGATCAAGAAAAATTACTAACAGGGTAGTGGTATTGTGACAAAATTAAATTGTGGATTTGTGTGAATGTTCAACTCTAATAATGTTTGGCATACTAACTCTACCTTAGGTCCTGGACTCTTTTGATATTATTCCCCCCACCCTAGAGATACCTATGTCCATTTACCCTGCTTTTAGGTAGAATAATTCTGATTAAAAGACAGTAGTTCTCAAAAATCTTTAACATTCTTCAATTCAAAATTTTCTGGAGTAGATGAAGAGGCTGACGAGTGAGAGAATGGACAAGAGAAAGAGCAGAAGGCTACTGGAAGAGCTGAGCTTAAGTAGGAAAAGGGTCCATTATCAAGAGGGCTATGAGCAGGAGTCAGGGCAGCAGGACCTAGAAAAGAATTATAGGATGCTGTTTTCTTTCAGCCCTCTAAACTATGACATTTCTCAACTGGTGGATCTTGTAACTGGTGCCACGATTCCTGCTACATCAACAATGCCAGCAGTACTATGACCAGCTAGTAGGGTTCCAGAAATTACTGCAGTTCTCCCACGTTTCTCTTTGTCAAGTTCTCAAGATAGCATCTTCCCATTACCAATGCCAATGCAGTGCAGATTACTACATTGCATCTTAATGTTAAATACCATAATAACTATAAACAAAAATTAAAAGCAATTGCCTAACAAGGACACAGTGGCCTTACAAATGGAGTCCAGCAGTGAATCATTAAAATAACTACCGCATTTCTAGATAAAACCACACAATTAAAAGATCATTCTAAAGACTACAAATTGGAAGTCCAGCTGTGACTGAAGCCTAAAGAGCATTCAAATAAGTTAGAGATAAAATAATACATATTCATACATTAGTGAAAGGGTACAAACAATAGCCAAACATTTGGATGTCCCAGTAAACACCAGGTTTGTTTTTTGTCAAACATGAGAGTAAAGCAGCCTCAATTTGGGAAAATATTTTTTTATAAAAAGTACAATGTATGTTGTAAATAGTGAAATGCAAAATAATTTATAATTTACAACTGGAAAAAGTCTGCGGTTAAATATTACCATGGAAAACCTTTTTTTTTTTTTTTTGTAGATAAGGATTTAGTGTCCCTTTAATTGCAGACCATGCTCTTTTTGTATTTGAATAACACAACACTACCCACAACTCAAATACACAAGCATTATGATGTAGGTCAGCTCTTCATCAGCAATTAATGGGCAACAATTGAAAACAGAAGAAAGTAAAATAAAGGAAATTGCCAAAGACAAAATAAGGTTTTCTTTTGCAAATGTTGATATAAACTTGTTTATCTTCTTTGAAAGTAAAACACCATAGCTTGGGGTTTCTAGTGCACAACATACAGTATATTCTGTTAAGAATTTGGACTGATAATTTGTTTGTCATCGTACACTAAATATATCCTGTCCATCAAGTACAGTAAACTAAAGCATGGAATCTTCTGAAGATGCTTCTATAGAAAAACCTTTTTTATGTATAAAGACTTTATTGGGATTTCATTATTTAACCTTTAGCCTTAGGTTCAGACAGAGACTTCTGATACGCTCAACTAACAGCATTTCATAGAAGCATTTCCCTTTTAGGTACAAAATACAATACTGTTTGAAGCTTGGTGTAAAGCAGATCATTAACATTTCAATGCTGGTTGTTGGTTGTAATAGCTGTACTTTCTAAGTGACCTGCATAATTGTTACCAAGAGATGCATGATATTAGTAGGAAGGGAGATTAGCAGATACTGGACCTGGGTCATGGCTGGCTTAAGGCTAGATATTGTATAAAAATGCATATATAAACTGTGTGGAGGGTGTCCATCTTATGAATTGTAAGGAGTTGAACATCAGTTATTTTCAACACAAACTGGTTTATTGTGTATGGTAAACAAAAACAAAAAATAAGTAAATAAAAGTTTTTTTTTGTCCAAAAACAGAATTTGCTTTCAGTTTAGTTCAAACAAGGTTTAACTTAATCCTCTGTGAGATAGACAGGAGCAAGGGATGTTCCATTCTTTTTGGGATATCTGTGAGTTCTGAATCGGAAAATCAAACAGGTTAATTTTAGCGCAAGTCTTCTGATTAAAGAAGCCACAACTTGTACCTAAAAATATTCTAAAATATTAACCAAGAGAACCCACTAGAAGCAGAAAATGATAACGTGAATGTGGTGGAAAGAAACAGCATTTTCAATAAAGCATTGATTTTTGAATAAAAACTACTGTTAATGAGCTTATAGAGATGAATGTAAACCCATATACAGTAGGACCTAACCCTTACACTTTCTTGAAACAAAGTACTAATGCTTTATTACTCAAATTTAGACCTATGCCTGTCAGGAGTGCTTTTTACCTGAAGTTTCACCATGGTTCTGGCAGCTCTGGTCCTTTCCCTCGGTGGCGGTCCTGTCCAGGTGTGCGCTGACGTTGCGGGTGCACGCACGTGATTCGGTTACATTGTGAGCCAGGTGCTTTTAATAAGACAATACCAGACTAATACCCAGGGTATTAATTACCCACTTACAGTTGTGGACCAATGGTATGCATTTACAATACTATTAAAAGAACAAATGACACCAATACCAAAAAGAAGAATTAGTAAGTAAATTGAGATTGCCATAAAGGGCAATACAGTAGGATAGTATGAACAAACAATTCTAATCAATCAACACCAACACAGTTGTTTCCATGAGTGAGCAGTAGATAATGACAGTACCACGGTTGGGTCTACCTGGAGATTTTGCTGGAATTTACCTAACTTGCGTGGAAAGCTCTTACATGGTGATTCTAATGATGACAGAGCACCTGCTAATATGGCTATGCCCTTGTCTAAATTACTTAGAAAGATAAGTACTGTAGTATTATTTAGCTTGTCTAAATTACTAACACTCTTATTTTGGTGGGTCCCACGATGAATAGGCATTCAGGAAACAGTTACCCTCAAGCAAGTTTTTCATAAGTTGCAAAGAGATATTTGCATTGATAATCAGTAGACATCAGTAGGGGATTCCCAAAAAAAGTCAAGTGTGACAAAATGGGTCATGAAACTACAACCTGCAACCTAAGATAAGTGAAACTGATTTAATAAAATATTTGGAAAAAATATTTAATTGATAATAGGTTATAAATCCATTTAAAACAGCTCTTTTTCACCTGGAGATTAACATAAAATAACTATGTAAACAACTATAATGTAGGAACAAGGTGACCTTGGGATGGTGAAGGTGAATTTCTCTCAGGGAAGCGTTGGTTGTATCCCTTTGGTGTGGTGGACATACCCCATATATTGTAAATAAGTGAGAGAGGGAAAATAGCAGGCAATGTGGTGTGCTAACAAAGGTGTTTTATTCACACTGTATCATTACATGTTTTGGGCAGGGCCCTTTAGCAAATGAGGAAGTATGTAACAACTATAATTTATAGTTAGTTCTTTGGGCACTATCATATTCTCTTAGTAGCATCTGTTACATAAAAAACTGATGCACTCAGATGGGCCTATCTTATAGACAGAGAATACTGAACATGTGGGGACTGATAACCCAATCACTGAATCCAATATTACAATAAGTGTAACTCGTTCAGTAATCTAGAAATAAAATCCTCACAAATAGAAGATGATCTTGGTCATTTTGCAGACATCTGATCAAGATCAGGAGGGGATGCTCAATTTGTACTAGGTTACTCAAGAAAAATACCTTACCAGATCTCTTATATCCATAACTGAACCAGACAGGATTTTATCTGGACCTGATAACAAACCCATTCTACTCCTTTATTGGACTCTCAGGATGATCATATTTTCTCTTTCTAGGTGCCATGAGTACCTTAAAATGATCTAAGCCCAATAACTATGAGGAACTCCTTTGCGCCAGGTCTCAACATATAACTCTCCTGAGACTTAAGATATTTAAGTTTTTTTCCTTTTGCCCGTTCACACTAATGACTATATATTACAGCATAAGAAACTGTTTTCTGACATCATATACCATGGGCAGTAGCTGCTAGTAGTAGAAAGAATAAAAACTGGACAATTCTTTTGAGGTAACTCTTTTGCTCTTGCCGAGACTGGAATCCCTTTAAAGCGCTCGCTGCAGCGCTGTTCGCGTGCAGGACATCAGCGAGCACATAACAGTCATTGCAAAGTGAGGCGAGGATTCCGCACCTCACTTCGCACTATCGTGAATTACCCCCTAAATGTTTACAGAGTCTAGTAGCTCATAGCAACCAGCCAGCAGTTAATATTCACTGGTATAAAGTAGCTTAAAGTAAAGTCAACTGTTGACTGGCTGCTTTGGGTAACTGTACCTCTATAAATGTCTATAGTGTCCCATTTAAATATCCACCAATGTATTATAA
>WMED01001500.1:0-27368 GCA_019650415.1 Pipa parva
TTTGGGGGTAAAAAGAATGTAAGACGCTGTCTTACTTTCGGGGAAACACGGTATATATATTTTTTTTTTTTCTTTTTCTTTCCTGTATTTAGTTTCTTTGGAGCAGCATTACAACTTTGGTCAGTAGCATAGCACAGTACATTAACTGGGTCAAGATGGATCATCTCAAGTACTATTGAGGTTAATGCCATCACTGTCTTCTTGTGTATAGTATCTTGATAGAGTTATTTGCCTGAGATCCCATAATTTGGGTAAAATTATATTTAGATCGGGGAGTTAACCATCCACGTTTCTTGGAAGTAGTAAGTTGGAAAGTCACCATCAATTGCTTTTGGGTAAATATATTTTACCCACTCTGTAAAAACATTTTTAAATGCTGATTTCCTATTTAGTAGATATATTCAGAGCCACTCAACCAGCAAGTTGTTTTTTTTTTTTTTTGCTGAGTAAGGGCCTCATTGACTAAACGATGAATTCAGCTGTTGTATTCACCTCGCCACAATTTGAGTCGCATCTCCAAAATAGTCACAGATTCACTTCTCATTATTGACTAAGTCATAACTAGTCTTGTCGAAAAAGTGGACAGTGGCAATCAATGTTCGATGTGTCGGGTGGTATACAGTCAGATAGAAGTAGGATGCAGAGCCCTGCCATCAGACCCCTAATTCGCCAGTCTGAAGTGGCAAAGTCAAACAGGTGAACTTAGAGCAGTACACCTAGTTGCATTCACTCTTTTGATATATTCTTCCACTTAGTCAATAGTAGAAGTGCACATGCACGCGCACGCAAAGTCGTGTGAAGTGCTCCATAAGATTGATACTATTGTAGTCAGCCAAATTGGTCATGTATTTACCCCATTGAAGAATTAGCTCATTAAGCGAACATGGTGTTATGGCGAATAGATGTCAATCCAGAGCTATACCTGCCGATTTGGTCTTTAGTCAATGAGGCCCTAAGTGTAGGGAGTATGAGTTGGATCCAGCATTTCAAAATGAGGAATAGTTTTCTCTGATTTAAGGGAGTCTGTAGATTCCTAAAATATTCCTGTTTTGGGGGACAGATGGTCTGTAAGTGACATCATACTCACTGTGTCACACAAGTACTAAGTGGCACAGAACAGCAGCTACAAATAAGGACTAAGTCCAGAACAGATCTAAATTTGCTATTTGTGTAATGACTCTGTACCAAGATGTAAAGGGAGTAGGAGGATGCTGGCGTATACCACACTGTCCTTGGCGCTAGCTGACTTAGGGCACGGAGTCTAAGGTACCCTCCGGTCTTCACCTTTAACCCCCGCAAGGAGGTACTGGACTCCGCTGCTGAGAGTACCCAGGTCGCGGCCCCTAAGCCAGCTGTACAGTGGTGGTATAGACGAACTGCGGACATGGACTAGGAAACAGACACTGGACAGGATACAAACAGAACGCCGGTACAGGACTCAAGCAGGTACAGGACTTAGCAGGTACAGGACTCAAGCAGGTACAGGACTTAGCAGGTACAGGACTTAGCAGAAACAAACAGAAGCTTTAATATAAAAAGTAACTTTAGCCCAAACACACTATTTTAGCAGCAACAGTGGTTTTATAATCGGGCACCAAGGCTGGAGCGCGTCTGCCTTATATAGGCAGAGAGACAGGCGCGCTCCTGCCTCTGTGGGTGCCCGGGGCACGCCCCCGTGACGTCACAGCGGGCGCGCCCCCTGCGCGCACGCTCAAAGCACCGGCTGTGCGCATAAAGGGAGAGAGAGCCCGGCGCTGGAACGGAACATGGTGAGTATTCCTTACAATTTGTTGCATTGAGAACCTGTGTAAAACTAGAAAAAAACAGTAGGTAGTTTGTTCCTTACAAAGCCTAGCATGTACAGTAATGTATGGAAAAATTTGTAGTTGATCTCTTACCTTCTGGAGAGGCAAGGTTGCACATATTTTTAGAGAGCATTGCGTTAATTGTACTAACGGTTTAGAAGTCTTTCTAACTTTGCCCAGCACATCAAGTCAAAGCCACATGACAATCCAATGCAAGATTATCTGAAATTGCAAGGTTAAAGGAAGGTTAAAGGGCCCTTTGAGGGAGCACCTTGTTGAGAGGGTGACACAGAAAGGAGTAGAAAAAGGAGACAGACTGATTGATTGAATTGCAAATCGATAATCAGTCTGCATTATACATAGATGAGTTTAACTTGGTTACATGAGAAGTCTGGTATGTAACAGTCTGGGTATGTTGATAGCAGTACAGCTCCATCAGAGACCGTAGAAGACTTGTTTAAGGATTTCTACAATGGTTTCAGAGTATGTAGTATTAGTGTAGTAGGCAGGTAAAGATTCACAATAGCAATTTTACTGCCATTCCTTTATTAAATCATGTAAGTATCTTATTCATTGCTTTATACTACTCCATGTGGTAGTGCACCCAGGTATTTCACTATGAGTGCATGATTTATAGTTACAAATACCTACCTATATGCATATCTATGCCAGTCTATCTAGGTAGGTAAGTCTCTCTTTATATACATTCCTATATGTATTATTCTGCAGTGCTTTACAGAGATTAATAATTCACTTCAGTCCCTGCCTCATGGAGCTTACAATCTAATTTACCTATTTAGTCACACATAATAGACAGACACAGACCAAGGCCACTTTAGTCAGGTTTTAATTAAACATAACATGTTTTTTGGGTTGTGGGATGAAACCGGAACAGAGGAAACCCACACAAGTATGGGAAGAATATGTAAACTCCATGCAGATAAGGTCCAGGGTGATATTGGACACAGGCATTGCAATGCACTGCCTGCTATATTATGTTTGTTTATTGCATAATATTTTGAAATGTGTTAAACAAATCATATTCATTAGTAGTCATTATTATCACACACATAATTATATTATAAATCCAATATTTCAATAGGTTATTTGGAAAACATTGGCCAAGTCAAGTAATATGGCAGCTCCTTCTGTATATGCTAGTGGGCATGGAAAGGTTGTTCTATGCCAGTGATGGCGAACCTATGGCACATGTGCCAGAGAGGGCACGCAGAGTCCTCTCTGTTGGCACGCGTGCATTGCCAAAGCTTCCTTCAGTACATGTTGCGGACCCGATCAGACAGTTTTCAGGCCAGATATGTAGCCTGAACTGAAGGACCGCTCGCTCGCAGGGAAGCTCTCCTTCCCCGACGCATGTGCGTTCCTCTCCTGACGCAGGCACAATGACGTCAGTCATCAGCGCCAGTTCGCCACCACTGTTCTATGCACATACAAGTGCCTTTGTACAATACTGTCTGTATAAATGGAAATGAAACAGAGTATTATTTCCTTTTAAATTAGTACTGTCATTCCTTTCTTGGCTCATAATGACCTAGAAGAAAACCATCCCATCTAGTTTTCTGTTGAACAACTCCCAACCCACTGACTAGCCTTGCCATTATAGAGGTAATTTTTATTGTGTTTTCAGCCTTGGAAAAATCTGTAAATACATTACATTGTTTTCAAAATGTTACTCATTTGCTATTTCCTAGCTAAAGCTGGACAGAAAGTTGAAAAATTATTTTGAATGTTACTTTAATGAGAAATGAAACGGAATGCTTCTTGATAATGGATTTTGCTTTCTAAAGACATTTTTATGAATGAGCTCAGCTCTCAGTAATATTTGATGAGCATTTTCTTTTACAGAGCATTGTACCATAATACAGTGGGTGTTGATTTCATTAGATTGAAACACAATATTCACTTTACTTCTCGATAAAAAAAGTGTTGGGTTTTTCACGCAAAAGTTTAAAAAAATTGCTTAATTGCTTCCGTTATGAAGTCACCCTTAGTCAATAGATATTCTCCGTGATGTGGTTTTTATCTATATGACCTAATCCTAATGGTTGAAATATACAGTTCACAGAATGATCAGTAGACTAGTAGGTATAGATGTTTCCTGACATCTTAAATGAAACCAAACCATGGACAACTTGCCTGCCTTCTGGTTTATAGATAGCTAGGTTGCCATGAGACCCTGGGCTTGGGCTTCACAAGCAGTGCAACACATTTGTATGTATGTATGTATAATTTTATTTATAAAGCGCCACAAATTTACGCAGCGCTGTACAATTCAGAGATACAAGTACAATACAAACAAGGGAAAAGTGCATAAAACAATACAAGTAAAATATTACAAGGATACATCAAATTAAGCGCTAGGTTGTGATTGACACAAGAGGTTGGAGGTCCCTGCCCCAAGGAGCTTACAATCTAAGTGCACACATTTACTATAGAACCAGCTATTTAGGGAGTTATTCACTGAAGTCCAAACAGTCACGTAAAGGTCCAAATTTGCATTCATTCACCACTTCCCCATATTCATGTATTCATCAGACTTTGTGATGTGGTGAATTAATTTCCAGTTTGGACACTTACAACAGTTGCAAACTTATGGAGTACTTTGTGGCACATGCACAGGTAATTCAGCTAATTATCATTCATCTGTCTGTCAAAGTAGCAAATTCAGCAAGGCATACTGTCTTGACTTTGCCAGTTTTACATCACCAGTTCAAAGTGGCAAATTAGGGGGTTGATGGCAGAGCTCCTACTGTCTGACACCACACTATGTGAGAAATCAGGTCCTATGCTGTTTACTTCTTCACTATGGGAATTCACTACTTAGTGCATAAGGAGAATTTGTGACCATGGGCATAGAGACCCGAAGTGAAGAAAACTCACTTTAACAGTTGATTTCTCACTTTGATGAATAAGTTCCTCTATATCTGTGGTACTCTCCTGGCTGCATATATGCTTTAATGCATCAGAAATCATTGAAAGAAAAATCAGTTTCAAATAATGATAGTATTGCAAGTGTTCATAAAGAGAGAGAAATTTTGTAGAAGTTATATGTCTATCTTCAAAGATAAATGAATGCTAATAATTACTATATATTTTTAATTGGCATCCCTTTCTGTGTAATCAGTCCCCCAGTATAGTGAAACAAAAACCTGAACCAATAAGTTCCCTTTTTTGTAAAATATTGTCATTTGGAGGCAAAAAAAACGATGGTGCTATTTGAATATTGTGTTCAGCTCTCTGCATTTTGCTATAATTATTTGACACAAGGAATTTGCCAGTGAAACCGTTATTTTTGTGGTTATTTTTTTCTTTATCCATAATGGACGTGTACCGCCTGCAGCTGTATACAGTTTAGAGAATGGAAACCAGCTTGAGGTATTTTGTAGCCGTGGCTGGTTTTGCAGCCTTCTGCATCATTAACCTAAAAATGCAAATTATGGTAATCACTATGTTGTTTATTTCTGTTCAAATTATGAATCCTATTCCGTTCTAGAATTTACCTTACATTGCAGCAAAACTTTTATACATAGACTAAATAGGTAAAGGCGAAATGTGTTTTAAATAGCGAGGAGAATTTGGATAGGGCTTATGTGTAAGTCTTATATTAATCCTAATAGCAGTATTAAAATGGTGATCTGGTAAAGCATTTTGAAAATTATACCAATATATATGTGAAATATATGTCTGAGTAAATATGTTACAGCAAAATTATATTCTGGATCTTCTTTTTCTAGGAAACATACTGGTACTTCTAAAGAGAAAGTACCCTCCTTAGGTGGAAAGGCATAATTGTTAAACATGGCTGAAAACATTGAGGATAAACTCGATAAACTTGACGTAAGACCCAAGAGCAGCCGCAGTCGAAGTGCAGACAGAAAAGATGGATACGTCTGGAGTGGAAAGAAACTTTCTTGGTCAAATAAGAGTGGGCACTCTTCCGACGGAGATACTATAAATGTAAAAGTAGAGTGTCCTTCCCAAAGCCAAGAAAGAAAGCACAGCTGCTCATCTATTGAACTTGACTTGGACCGGTCATGTGGGCATAAAATTTTAGGACGTTCTTTGAAGCAAAAGTTACAAGATGCTATGGGGCAGTGTTTTCCTATTAAGACTTGCAGCAGTAATCGTCACTCTACATCTCTGTCTTCCAAACGAAAGATTCATATAAGTGAGTTAATGCTGGACAAGTGCCCTTTTCCACCCAAATCTGATCTTGCATATAGATGGCATTTAATTAAAAGGCACACAGCACCTCTGAACCAGGCAGAGGAGGAATGGGTAGTCAAAGAGGGTTCTCATCTTGATGGCAAGGATACACAGTTGAAAGAAAATAACCCAGATGGTGGAGAGGACTCTTTGTCAGATGGACTCTCTGCAGCATGTGAAATGAATATTGGCACAGTAGAATCACTTACTGCTAAAGGTTCTTTGAGTAGGAAGGATGACAGTGACATTGACTCAGATGAGGAAGTTGTCATGTTATGCACCAGCTCTAGAAAAAGAAATAAACCCAAATGGGAAACAGATGATGAACCCTTTCAAGCAGAAACTCCTCCCAAATACCACACTCAGATTGATTATGTACATTGTCTTGTCCCAGATCTCTTTCAGATTAACAACAACCCTTGCTACTGGGGAGTAATGGATAGGTATGCAGCAGAGGCTCTTTTGGAAGGGAAGCCAGAAGGCACTTTTCTACTTCGGGACTCTGCACAGGAAGATTACTTGTTTTCAGTTAGTTTCAGGCGCTATAGCCGTTCTTTACATGCTCGGATCGAACAATGGAATCATAATTTTAGTTTTGATGCTCATGACCCTTGTGTGTTCCATGCCCCCAATGTCACAGGTTTGTTAGAACATTATAAAGACCCAAGCTCTTGTATGTTCTTTGAACCTCTCCTATCTAGCCCTTTAAACAGGACTTTCCCCTTTACCCTGCAACATATATGCAGAACCGTTATCTGCAGCTCTACAAATTATGATGGAATAGATGCCCTTCCTGTTCCTTCTTCCATGAAACTTTATTTAAAGGAGTACCATTATAAGTCTAAAGTGCGAGTTCGAAGAGTGGATATTCCTGAACATCGGAACATTAAGTGATTGTTAGGATTTTCACCATTTATGGAACAGAGCTTTTCTGATTGCATACTCAAAATTTTTGTTAACCCACCATTTGCTAGGGAGGCTTGTAAGTGCAAGCTTCTAGAAAATAGGCTAATGTTTCATGGTCTACTGAACTCTACTTTACAGTAATCTTCCCATACCCCTTAGTAACACACCCTATTTTCATACTGATTTGTTTGTTATGCAACTACAGTAGTAATCCATATGTTAACTACAATGTAATCCCATTTTGTAACACTAGGGTATGCAAAATATGTAAAGAAAAAAGCTCCCTTTAGTAGATAAATTATTGAAAACATTTTATTTTAAGTATCAGGATGAATTAAGCAGAATGTCATTTATTCTGTTTCCTTATTTTACATTATAATATTGTACAGTCTGATTTGCTTAGAGGCTGATTCCCTCTGTCCTTTCTTACGTTATTTAACAACAATAATGCAATTTCATTTTATCTTAAAGTGAGAAAAATATGTCCAGTCTCCACAGTTTTAATCCACATTTATGCATCAACAATAGCAGTGTATAACCTGTTGTTTTCCAAAAGCAGATCCAAATAAATAGACACAATTGCAATTTGTGGTACAATACTTGTGTAACTGTTGAGTAATACTAGGACAGTAATGGCGAACCTTTTTGGCTCCAAGTGCCAAAAAGGTGACATCACTCACCAGTGCCTTCGCCCAAATTGCAGGCGTTGATGTGTGACATCATCGCTTCTGCATTGAGGGAGGAGCGCTCCCCAGAGAGCTAGTGCTCCTTCAGTGTAGGCCGCAGGTCCGACCTGAAAACTTTCAGGTCGGGTCCATGGCCTGTACTGAAGGAGCTCTCGCACGCTAGGGGGATGGAAGACAATAGCGGTGGTGATGGCGCGCATGCCCTCTCTTTCACTCGTGCCATAGGTTCGCCATCACTGTACTAGGATATGTGTTCTTGCAATCCACAGCTGAGGGTCTTGCATGGGTTCAGATTCTATTTACAAAAAACTATTTCCTTTGTTTTAAAGGGGCACTATAGTGCTGATATAACTGCACACGTACATATAAATCTCCTTTATACTAAGCCAGTTGCTATCACAAATAGTTAAAAAAAAATTTAGAGAAGAAATAATACTTGCAGTTTGCTTCCCTTAATTACTTTTCCCGAGAGCTGATGTTTTCCTCCCCCCGCTCCCCCTTCTCTTTCTGTTTTGAAAGTCAGGCAACACGAGTTGAAAAAGCTGTCTGACTGCTATTAGTTAAGCAGTGTACTGACCTTTTGGCCACATAAATTAAGCTTGGAATGCAGGAGATTACAGAGGGAAAGTTGACTTGTGCACAAGTGCTAAGCAGTAAGTAGGGCTAAAATGTCTGGTGGAGGGTACCTTTTCACGGAAAACTGGCCAGTACATATCACACACACATTTCCTGGTGCAGGAGTTTATCAGTGCTGCCTACTCAATCATTCTGTGTCGCATGAAATATCTACAGGGGAGAAAGACTTCTCACTAAGGTATAGTACTGCATCTGTAAAGATGTAATTTGGATACAATTCCCCTATAATGTGTTGACTTTTCTATGCATGGCCATGTGTAGATAACATTAGAGGAAATGTATCAAATAGCAGGAGTGTAAAAAAATGGACAAAGCTACACAAAGCAGCTTTAAATTAACTGAACAGCTGATTCTGTGGCCTTTCCAGGTGTCTTGAACATTTTTTAAAGTATGACTGATATATCAAAAGAAAGATTTTTTTTTCTATTTTTTACTATTACTGTATAATACCTTTGTCTATCGAGGAGATAATGAGGCGCAAAGTAACAAGGTGTTGAGTAAAAGGTGTCCTTTTTAGGTGTCCTAAAGGCTGGTGTACACAATCTGTGTACAAATTTAAGAAAAATCAAATTTTACTTTGCAATACTACCACATGATACATTTCCCCCACATGTAAATTGTTCAATCCATCTGTGGCTGGTCAAAGAGCCTTAGAAAAAACAGTAGCAGGAGAATATTCACAGGTGAATGCACAGACTGAAGCTGTAACCTATACCAACAAACTCAACATTCTGATAAATTATGTCCACAGAACTAGATTAATCAAAGCCCATTGATTTCTAGCAGGACTGTCCTCAGAATTCATGGGCTCCTTCATAATCTGAACAATGGGGCCCTCTAATATATTTTTACACCTGCATTTACATTGCAAACTGCCAAGTTACATTGCTCAGTGCCTAGTAGGCCATCAGTTTCACTGAACAGTACTGAAATTCACCCCATATATGAAACAAAAGATTTCAAGTATTTGAATAATAAGATAACAGAAAGCATACAATATAATCATAGCAAATGTGAAGAAAACACAGCTATATTAAAAGGACTCTGTTACGAAGCTCAGTTTTTTTTTTCAAGGTTAACTAAAGCATCCTAAGTGCCAGCCAGCATCAGCTTAGGTAAATGACCCAAAATGTGTCTCCCTTAGGCTGTACATGCAAGAACCACACTGTTAGGATGATTCTGGCTAACAAAGCCACTATATTTCCCTATCTAGAGCTGACGGGTCCGAGTTTGGAATGGAGGGTGAATACATGAAAAAATGGTAAAGTGCAGTGATCTTTATATGCTAAGTGCTTTTATTCTGCCTGGTATATAGGGTTACTAGTATGTCTAAGTATTTTCTTTTCATAATACTAAAAACCATGTGATCTATAAAAATGGAATAAGTGACACTATCCATATATATGTCTCTCAAATATGACATACATTTAATATATATATGTAATAATGAATACTCATGTATGGTGAAATGATTTCTTTATCTCTAATGGAATCAAAGCAGTAAAATCATAAGCGAACAAAAGTCCAGTCCATACCCAAAAAAAATCAACCATTTCTTTCCCAGATATTTACTAAACCCCACCCCCAAGCACAGAATTTGCACAAAATTACCAGGTCATTGCAGTACTGCTAGATATCTGAGCAAATTGATCATTGGAATTGGATGGCTGTAACCCCTACTGCCGGGCACCGTGTGCAGGTACGTGGTCTACCCATTCCTAGAAATGGACTTACTGTCCAGATAATAATTTGGGCTATGGATAATAAATAAACTGAATTCTAACAGGGTTTGCCATAATATAACTTTATTGTTTAAGAAACTGAAATATTTGTAATGAACATATTGTTCAATGACTAGGAAAAATTAGCTTTGCTTGCTCAAGGGAATCCATACAAGCTGTGTTCTGTTTCCTAAGTGAGTTCCTGTTGAGATGGCTGGATAATTTCCTGGAGCACTATTAAATAAAGTATAGTAAGCCCAAAAGTAGAAGCTGAGCCATATTTAATAGGTATAATATTATAAAAAGGTCTGAGTGTATTTAGGTTGCAAGTTGCTATCTTGCCTAAGAACAATTACCATAATTTTCAGACCACAAGACACTTTTTCAATCTTAAATATACATTTCAAAATATGTTGCATTTCTGGTCATCTGCCAGAAGTAGGCATAAATAATCACTTAAATTAAGCTTGCATAACATGGCTCAAATGTAGCCTCAGAAAGCTAATTGAAGGATTTTAAATGGACTCGTGGCTGCCATGAAGTTTGTGGAGTCCAGTGGAAACTCAGGATCTCTACACATGGGTGTATGAACCCACATTTAAATGCATTGCCTTGTTGTGTGTATTGCTGCACCTCTCTGCATAAATCTTTTCCTGGTTCCCAGAATGCCTTAACAGCCAAACTGTTAAGGGATGCTGGAAGTTGTGGTTTAGCAATTCAGGGCTGCCACAATTATAAATCAGACTAAGGAGTTCTGCTTGTGTTGATGCTTAGACCTGAAAAGAACACTCAAGGAAGAGGTTCACTGTATTCCTTATGTAATTGTGGAGTGCAATCTATAAATGAAATCCTATAGGTATAACAAGGAAATGGTTAATTGCCCTGGGGCAAGGGATTTATTGATCCTGTGAGCAACTCTTTCCTGAATTTAAAACTACTAAGCAATTGTGGCTTTTAAGGCATTTGTTGGGCATCATAAAGGAAACCTGTTATACGTCACAATACTCTGCTGAGACGAGATGTCTCTAAACGATTTCTAAAAAGTAAAATCACATTTCTTGTAACCTTGCCTTAGCCAGTGAAGACTCCAGGGTATTCTTGTCCAAGATCCTCTTTAATATAATAAAAACCTATAGTAATTAGCTGGATTTTAATCTCTTTGGCTAAATGCTTTTTATATAACTATAAATGCTTATTATATAAACAGGCACACTTCCTGAATATGTATTTTCTAAAGCACAATAGGAAACAATGTTGCTGGGTTGTTTAACAACATGGCTGCAATCAGTAAAGATAAATGCAAACACAAAGCATAAATAAAATTCAAGAAGTTAACTACACAAATACAAGTGCTGTATTTGAATAGATATACCAATGTAAATGGGAAATTTTATTGTTTGGGGTGTTACTGGTCCTTTAATACATGATTTCTGCAGTTTACTCCATGTTATTCACTTATTTTAAGTGTTTTTGAATGTTCCAGTTTGGAATGTCAAGTCAGGGAATTGACCAACATTCTTGAGAATTCTGAAAAAAAAATTTTTTTTACCCTTGCCTTTCCCAAGTTCACCTAATACACATATTGTATGACATTCTAATCTAATAGGTTAAAGCTCACATGTTGGTCTTACATATAATTGGTTGTTTCAGAATGTAAGCTTTCATGGGCAGGACCACTGTTAATATTTAGTTCATTTGAATTCTATGATTTATTTTCCCCAAGTCATACTGCACAATGACTAGTGGTTCCAAATAAATGCCTTCATAAGAACAGTGAAAGAAAAAAAATGGGATAAAGTACATGAAAGGAGGAGTGTTACTTGGGGCAAGCCCACAGATTCCCATCTGTTCAAGGGCTCTTTAGTTCAGTTAGAACAGACAACTGTCTGTTTCAAATAAAACCAGAAGCCAAAGACTGTCTTCTATAGACTCATTGAATTTTCTTTCTCTTTCAATTGTTTTACAGGAAAGATAAATAGCATCTGCAATTATTTATTCATGAACCACTTCCATTAGGATGATAAATCAAATTATCAACTTCCTGCCTTGCCTGTGTTACAGTCCTTTTTATGGAGCAAGTAATGTAATGACAATTTCCTTCCTGTAAAACAATGACCTTTAGAAACCAAGTCACTACAAATGAAGGTAGATTTCCTTTCCTCCTAAATCAGATTGAAGTCATTTGTCTTTCTGACAAACTAGAAAGGAAATACACTTTAATGTGTCTGTTATTAAAGAAATAATATATAATGTTTTGATAATCTTGCACCTCATCCACTGAATACAAGAGAAAGGAGCATTTCGAGTTTATGTATGTATATGTATATATATATATATATATATAATATATGTACATATAGACAAAATTACAAACACACAAAAAAAGAGGTAATTGGAAATATAAATGATCCATAGGTAGTATCAATTGGATATCATTCACGTAATATATAAATAAAGATGGCACACAAACTGCTCCCTTAAGTACATTGGTGGAGATTGTAATTTTATTGCATAGTCCATTACAAAATTTCAAGGTTGAAACAGCCACCTTTATATCCACATTGATACATGGCCACAGATTTGGGTGTTTAGCATCTTGGGTCCACCAGAGAAGCTGATCACAAACGGCCTTAGCCTACTACTGTTACAATGCACACCAGGATTATCATGATAAATCATCAGCTTTGCAGAACATTTACAGGTGATCCAATTGCCTAAAAGTAATTAGACATAGCAGGAGACCAACCTTCACTTCTCCTGAGAAATGTCGCCGGCTAATGTCGAGTAGAACACGGGTCCCCAACCACTGGGCTGTGAACCAGTGTACTGGCACGCAGAACACATGCTACTGAGGTGCCTCACCACACAATAGCACCCCCACTCCCTCCGGGTAGCTGTTGGTCATTGAGCAGGTTAACAGCAATAACAGAGTTTGGGCACCAGTGTTTTTAAGTTCTGGCCGAGTCTATAAACAGGAAGTAAATCATGTCCCATTCATTTCAATGGTGACAGGTCAAAAATGTATTATGATGCAGTTACTACTTGCGTGTAAAGTCACCATTGATTTTGACACAATTGTCTGTGAAATCAATGTGATTTACTTGCAAATTGTTAGCACTTTGACTTCCATTGTAAAAAAAAAACCCTTTGTCTATCACTTGGCCTTAATTTAGCTACAGAGCTGTGTAACTGAGATCAGCTTTTGGTCTCTTGGCAAATAACTACACCCTAATGTATTTGGTTATATGTAGTGTGCATGTGTACAAATGAACACTATGGGCAACATTGTTTATAGGTATGATTATAACCTAAAGTACTGGGGCTTTAATCATCACTTCCTCTAAGAAACTTTATTTGCCTTTTATGTTACTGCCCACAAACAATGCAAGCCAAACTAGTCATGGGGATCCTGTTTTACTTGTCAGGCCTTGCACAATCTGGTTTAGTTTAGCTAAAATGAGAAACTCAAAGTAAAACATAAAGACAAATGTAAGTATTATGTTTGTATGTATGTCTGTGTGTTGTGCACAAATGAAATAATCAGTTGTATTTATTGTACACAGAAGTACATGCAAATTCCTGTAAACTATAACCAGCTATTTCTGAGATAAAAACTATCCATTTATAACTTAAAGTGACCATCACCCCACTTTGTTGTTGGGAGAACAATTTTAAAACATGTTAAAGCTTTGTCATCTCAGAGTCACCCTCCAACTGCCACTTTACATTGATTCATGGGAAATGTAAGCATTAATCTATGCAATTTGCGAAACATGGTAAAACTGCAGCACATAATTTTAAGGGATCCAAAACAACAAATTATCAATTATAATGATAATGACAATTTTCAGGTCAGATCCATAGCCTACATTGAAGAAGCATTCGTTCACTGAGAGGATCTAGGTGGGATAACTGCTGGTGCCACTGCCTAACCTCTTCCCCGATGATGTCACTCATCAGTGCCTGCTCTGCACTCAGAACCAAGAGCTGAATGTAGAAAAGAAACAAGAAAAGCTGTTTTAAAAACAGTGCTAAAATAGGTTTTATTTTGTTTCCCAGATTTGTTAAGTGTGTTATAAAGGATAATATACCCCCTTCTGTAATTTATAAGGCTATTAAAATCATTTCTGAGTGCCATGCCCAGTATAAAAGCACTTGGCCTATGGCCCTGTGCTTTTATATGGTCATGGAAGTCTATTAATATCCTTATAAATTACAGAAATGTTTTACTTATTATTTTTTTGCATGGCTTTAGATTAGTGCCTTCTGCATGGGCATTGGTCATAGGGAGTGCTCAAAAGCTAATCATGCAATGGGACGGACCTTCTGCTGAATTGGTTAGCCACTGATTACAGTGTAAAAGACTTAGGGGGTTATTCACTAAAGTCCGAACTGTTGCGTATAGGTGCAAATTCACCAGATAAAGACAGTCACACTAGGCTGCTACTGTCGCAGTCGCGTCTTCATAATGAGAATATTGTCGCAGTCGCGACATTATTATGGGAAAATTGTCTCAATCTTAATATTAAAAAATTGTTGCAACTTTACAATGGGGAAATTGTCGCGAATTTGCTATGGGAATCCGCTCTTTGTGAATTCGACAGTCAAATTTGCACCTTAGTGAATAACCCCCTTAATCAGTATGGCAACTCATGTGGACTTTTACATTAAACGCATCTCTTATTTAAGGATGCCAGAATTGGTCCACTGATATCAGGTTCTTGTAACTTATACATTCTTTGCATATGTGTACTCCTTCTCTTGTTTTAGCCAAATTTCTATTTCTATTTAGGTGAAAAATGGTGTACCTTAAGCAAAGGGTTACTGTACCAGCTCAGAAGACTTGCCCAACAACAGTGAAGACTGATGCCTGTAAAGATGTCCCTGAAGTTAGACATCTTCATACTCTATCTGCAATTTAGAGTTTTCATATGATGTATTTAGAATAAATTAACCATACCCCCTCCCGCATAATGTAGGCATGGTTACTAATGTGCTCTGATGCATATTATGGATGCTATTTTATAGATCTTGATTTTAAGGGGATGGAATTACGAAATTGTTCTTTCTTTACACTGTGTTCCAAATTATTATACAAATAATATTTTCTCATATTTTCCAAAATGACCTATATGAATTGCAGTCACTGTAATTTTCCAATCATCAACTATTCAAGTATAATTGAAAGGTTTTTGAACAAGCTGCCTATGATAACAGTATATTTAATAAAAATAATCACTCAAAATGCATGTTCTAAATTATTATGCACAGCAGAGTTTTCAACCTTTTCATTTTTATGAAGAACAAAAAAATGGTCATTTTGTCAAATTATAAGCATTAGCAGGTTATATTACAAACTGAAATCAAACTGTTTTCAAGTCAAAACTTTATTCTAGGTGATGATACATTTGCACATTGGACCCCTTGTTCGAAAGGAGCTTCTGAACTTTCTCATCCATTGAATTTGTCAGTTTTTGGATGGTTTCTGCTTCAATTATTTTGCATGAGGACAGAATACCCTCCCAGAGCTGTTTCTTAGATGTGAACTGCCTCCCGCCATCATAGACACTCCTTTTGATGATGCTCCAGACGTTCTCAATGGGGTTGAAGTCAGGGGTGCATGGGGGCAACACCATAAGTTTGTCCTGTTTTATTCCCATAGCAGCCAGAGATGCAGATGTGTTATTTGCAGCATGGGACAGTGCATTATCATGCATGAAAATGATCTTGCTGCGGAATGCACGGTTCTTCTTTTTGAACCATGGCAGGAAGTGCTGTTTGAGAAACTCCACATACATTATGGAGTTCATCTTTACCCCTTCAGGGATCCTAAAGGGGCCAACTATCTCTCTCCCCATGATTCCAACCCAAAACATTACTCCACCTCCTCCTTGTTAGCGCCGTAGCCATGTTTGCATCTTCCACTTCATCCATCTGGACCATCGAGTGTTGCACGGCACTCATCGGTGAACAAAAAAGTTTTGAAGTCAAGTCTTCATGTCACACTAAAACAAATAACATTGTTTGGCCCACTGGAGCCGTTTCTGCTTGTGTGCAGTGGGTAGAGGAGGTCAACAGGATGGCTTACACACAACTGCAAACCTCTTAAGGACTCTGCATCTTGTTGTTCAGGGGACGCTGGAGGCACCATCAGCTTCAAAAACTTGTCTGCTGCTATGACAAAGCATTTTTGCAGCTGCTCTTTTAACCTGACTTACTTGGCTGTTGGAAAGAGTCCTCAGTTTTCCCTTATCAGCACGCACATGTGTGTGCTGTGAATCAGCTACATACTTCTTGATTGTGCGATGATCACGATGAAGTGTCTTGGCAATGTTGATTGTAGTCATGCCTTGATCTAAACACTCCACAGTTGCTTCTCAGCAGCCGACACATACTTTTTCTTTCCCATTTTGGCTGAAAATGTAGACTGCTTAATAATGTGGGACAGCCTTCTTAAGTAGTCTTGCCTTTAATTGGACACACCTGCCAAACTAATTAGCACAGGTGTCTGCAATTGCTTTCAGTGATATAAAGAGCCCTGACACACATCACCATCAATGAGTTTAACTGACAAACAAAAAAATTCTTACCTTATCACTCCTAAACACTTTTTGCATAATAATTTGGAACACAGTGTAGTATAAAACTATAAAATATAAAGGGTGTATGAGTAAAACATAATATATTTATCTCATACATCTCAAGCATTTATAGGTGCAGAATGCTTGTCTCTTAAAGCCACACCCAATAACAGATCACTTCCCTTTGTGCAAATAGTCACAGACAACTAACACAGCAAACTGATGTGCTTTAAGCCACACCAAATAAGAGACCACACCCCTTTGAGCAAACAAACTAAATAACACAGCAAACTGATGTGCTTTATTTGTGGGACTCTGGGGCACATTCTGAGAAGTCCAAATAGTCATGTAGAGTTACAAATTCACATCTATTCGCCACTTCCCTATGATCACTTTTTGACTAAAATCTGCGAAGTGATGAATCTACAACCAATTTGGGTGACTACGATAGTCATGATCTTATGGAGCAATTTGCATCATTTTGCATGCACATACACAAATACTTCTACTATTGACTAAGATGCGGAATATGTCAAAGGTGAGAATGCAACTAGGTGTATTGCTCAAAATTAACCTGTTTGAATTCACCACTTCAGACTGATGAATTAGGGAGTTGATGGCAGGGATCCAGTGTTACGTAAGAAGAATATGGGTGAAATTGATTAAACTCGGAAAATCCTTTTACGCTTTTCCGAGTTTAATAACTCGAGAGACTGATTTGAAGTTCCTCCTGGTAAGTATCGCACGATACAAATCTCACGATACTTACCGGGAGAAACTTCAAATCATTCTCCCGATTAAACTCAAAAAAGCCGAAAAGGCTTTTTAGAGTTTAATAAATTTTGCCCAAATTATTTCTTAACGTGACAGTAGCGACTACGACTAGAAGAAAACATGACCTAGGGACAACGTGACATAGAAATAGAATATTCACAGAATGCAGTTAGTGGTATATGGTGAAACTGACGTCACTGCCCTTCACTTATCAAATTCACCTCACTCTGCATGATTTCTTATCCTACTTCTATCAGACTGAATACGCCACACTATGCATGTGACAGTGATCACCACTGTCTGCTTGTTCGGCAAGAGTATTCTCCGCTTAGTCAATACTGTGAAGTGAATTTGCGTATATTTTGGTGATGTGATTCAAATTGTAGCGAAGTGAATTCACTCTTTTGAGAATGTGGCCCTTTGTGTGTTAGGTGCAACATTTATATAGTAAAAATACTTATCCCCCTGACCATCCCTGCCTACATAATTGACTATAAGAGAGGTTTCATTCTGTCTGAGTTGGCAATAGACACAAGCTTCTAGTGCTTACAGGAGAAACCAGCACTGATCACCACAATAAATATGCAGACTCATATGCAGATCACTTTAACAAGGTACAATTTTGAAAATGCATCCTTCAGCACAATGAAGAGTTAGATACACAGCTGCAATAAACTAGGAAGGTCTGCCTGATTACATTTATGATATGCAGTGCCACTGAATAAAACCAAAAATAAAACTGACAGGACTATGGATGTAGAGTAAGATGGAGCTGCATTTTTCGCATGAGGCAATTTTATGCCATATCTCTATAATCCAGGGATCTGCAAATGCAGAGCAGTGGACCCCTTGCTGGTCCACAGGCCCCTTGGTCCTGGAACCCATGATGGTGATGCGCACACTGGGAGCACGTCACCATCATGGGGCTGGCAGCTTGGATTGTTCTGCTCTCTCTCCCAGTGGTCCATCAAACCTTTTCTGGATCAGGGAACTGGAGAACTGGTCCCTGGTCCAGCAAAGGTTGGGGATCACTGCTTTAATCCACACGGCTTTAAAGGAGAATTAAAGTCAGAAATGTCATTAATACATTAGAAAATGTACCTGTCAATAGGTGGGAAGTGCTAACTTCCATTGGGAAGGGAGTAGCGATTCTGGACTTCCAAGGTAGTTTCACACTGCTATGAAGCTGCGCTCTGGCTCCCCCTCCTAACCGGCATTAGCGGTGCAGAGTGGCATCGTCATCACGCCTACTCCAGCCATGCGCAGTGGTGTTTTCACCGCTCAGATTTCAGTGAATACTTAGTACTTTCAGTGAAATTTGAGGAGTGAAATCATCACTGCGCATGCCTGGAGTAGGTGTGATGATATTGATGCCGCTCTGCACCACCGATGCCGGTCAGGAGGGGGAGCCAGAGCGCAGCTTCAAAGCAATGTGAAACTGCTTTGCAACTCCACAATCACTACTCCATTCCCTATGGAAGTTAGCACTTCCCACCTAGTGCCAGGTATTTTTTGTATTTTTTTTTTTTTTTTTTACATTTTATAATGCAGGGGTCAGCAACCTATAGCTCTTTTGGTGGCTGCATCTGGCTCTTTAACTGTAACAGCTGCTCGTTACAGTCTGCTGGATAATTGCCGGCAAGTGCTGTAGAGACAAAGCTCTCTCAGCCCTTCCGGGTTTCCAACCAATCCGAAGCCTCTGACGTCTCTGCATTTCTGAGTTGCTAGCCAATCCAGAGCCGCTGTCGTCACCTATGTGATGTCACATATGACGTCAGTGGCTCTGGATTCAAAAGGGCTGAGCAGAGCCACACGTATATGGCACTCTCAGACAAAAAGGTTGCTGACTCCTGTTATAATGTATTAATTTCATTTCTGGCTTTCCTTCTCCTTTAAGTCACAACTAATTTGCTCAGTAATCAACAGCTAGCCAACTATATTATACATTACACAAACAGGAGCCCTGCCATCAGCCCCCTAACTGGGTGTGAATTCCCAAAATGGCAGAGTTTGGTGAATAAGGAGAGTTGGATAAGTAGTGGATGAATGCAAATTCAGACTTGTACACAATTATGCGGGCTTTAGTGAATAAGCCCCTTCATCCACCTGCAGATAATTCAAGAAAAATTATTCTATATTATTGTTTGACTACCAAAACTGTAGGTTAGAGGGTCAATAAACAGAATATACATTGTTCTACATGGGTATGGACACCACCCATGAAACTGGAAAGTAGTCAAAAAGTGTAAAGACTGCAAATAAAGATTGTAATAAAGGATGAACTGTGTAAATGTGGAGCCTCAGAGTGGGTGTTCTGTTGGAATGTGATTATAAGAAAGACTTGCATTAATGTTACTGATGAATGAAAATGCACAAGGATTGTGGTAAAGAAAATTACAGTATTCACAGGTCTTAATGATAATGTTATGTAACAAACTATAGAACAATAATAAAGCATAAACACACGTTGAATTACTCTTTGACAGTGCAATTGTGATGGAGTCGGATATACATTATGTATAGTGTATCACAGTGTTTCACCTTAGGAAATAAGAAAACACACTGCCAAAATGTTGGCGCTAGTAAGAGGGCTTTTCTTGCATTAACAAATGATTTTTTTGAATTGTAAATCTTAAAAGGGTATGCAGACTATTTATTTCTATTTCTTATTTCTTTTTCTATAAGTTAGAATGCTACTTATTACAGTTAATTCCGAGAAACACTAACTTTAGGGTCTTAAGGCAATGGAAGAATGTGACAGTTTAGTGTGCATTGATTTAAAAAAATGTTACATTTTAAAAATTCCTATATCTGAATGTTCAAGCTGTGTGTGTAGAATCATAAACTTAAGTGGTTTTCAACCATGAATTGCAGGACTGTACATGCAAGACTGCCAGCTGGTCCTTTCATACCCCATTTTTTTTACTAGTGCCCACTTGAGACTCGCCAGGTGTTAGTGCCTGTTTGTGATCTAACACCTTAAATTACTTTACAACTCCCCATTCATTAATGACATGCAAAGTCTAAATAACTAACTAAACTGGAAAAATCCTTCTCTACCCAGTCTGGACCGACCAAATATAGTGTTGCCTATTTCCTGTAAAAGTTACTTACAGCTAGCAGTTAAATTTCATGTTTCTGTATAAAACCAAAACAGATGCAGTTAAAACTGTACATCACTGATAACAAAACACCAGAAGTCAGAAATTGTGATGGAACTATGTAGCAATGGGAACAGATCACTTACTTCTAATGCCTTGACTTAGTTATAGCATGCATTTTTCTACTACCGCAGCCTTTACTATACTGTAGCCTTTAAGGAACCGCAGATTTAAATTTAAAGTTCTTTGTCATCAAACACACATAGGTGTATTACAATCATTAACAGACTTTCTTTAGGAAGCAGGGAGTTGTGTTAGCTGAATGCTAAAAGCATTCAGTTATGACTGTACTAAAAGAAGCAAACTCCCTGCTTCTGTCCTGCTCCAATGCCCAACTTAAATCTCAAGTCTTGTTGGGCAGAGCTAAATTATGATTGACATTATAGCTTTTCCAGATCCTTGCTAGATCGTAATTTTAAGGGATCTGACTGGAAGAACTTTAACGTCAGTCACCCTTTTAGCCCTATCCAACCTGACTCATGATTCAAGTTGGGCATCGGAGCAGAAAAGAAGCAGGGAGTCTGCTTCTTTTACTACAGTTTAGCTGAATGTTTTTAGTATTCAGCTAAGACAACTCCCTGCTTCCTAAAAAAAAAAATGTCTGTTAAGTGGACCTAACAGGTCCACTTTAAATGTAGTTGATAACCAATTCTTTATTCAGATTACAGATTGGGTACCTCCACCAAGAGATAGTTGATTTTGACCCAGGCTAAACCTGGTTGTTGTTCAGCCAGACCAGTTAGAGACCTTCAATGGTAAACTAGGTTTAGCTTGTAGGACAGAATTAACAGCACCCAGGGTAGCCATTGGAAATCACAATTTTACTCTCACTCATAACTAAACAAATGAATCCCCTGGGCATGCCAGGGCATCTCCAACACACATCGGGTACACTGAAAGCTGCCTGATTGTATTGGCCCCTACCTTTTATGATATTAATATAACATCTGCCAGTAGCTTCCTACAGCAATACCCTCATCTCCAGGTGGCATAAAGATACCAGTTGTGCCACTAAGTAAATAATGCACTATTAGTCCTTGGTGGACTTGCCAGTGATATCTGATAGATGTGTGTTCCCCATGTGTCTCTCCATAAGGGTCTGGAGAGCAGTCCATGTTAGATTGCTAGCCAGTGGCAGATTGAGCACAGGGTGTGTACAACTTGTGTGTGTTTGTGTGGACAGGGCATACATACCCTGTTTCTCAGAAAGTAAGACATCCCCTGAAAATAAGGCATGGGGGATGTTTTAAAGTGGCATTTGAAATAAGGCACCCCCTGAAAATAAGACACCCCCTGGAATTATCGGTAAGACACCCCGAATTCTGGCTTCTGCAGACATCCTCCTGTTACAGCGCTCTTCTCTGCCTCCTCCCACCACACGGTAATGATATCATCAAGAAGCGTTGGGGGGTGAAGTGAGGAGTGCTGTAACAGTAATCTACTGCAGACGGAGCTGAGCAGGGGAAGAGGTAGGGATAAGGGAAAGGGGGGGGGGGGGGGGGGGGGGGGGGGGGGGGGGGGTGAGCACCAGGATAGCACCCCCTCCCCCCTTCAGAGCACAAGGAGCAGGGAGGGGGTGAAAATAGGATTGTGAGTAAGATCTGGTTAACCCCCTCCCTACTCCATGTCCTCTGAAGGGGGGCAAGCAGCACAGTGTGGGAAGGGGGTTTGGGGGCAGGCAGCACAGTGTGCGAAGGGGGTTGTTTGGGAAAGCAGCACAGTGTGAGAGGGGGTTTGTGGGTCAGGCAGCACAGTGTATTTTAAATATTGTATTTCTTCCCATTTTGTTTTGTTTTTTTACTTTGTATGAGTGTGATTTTTTTTTTCTTTAGGGAAATATAAGACATCCCCTGAGAATAAGACATAGTGTAATTTTGTGAGCAAAAATTAATATGACACTATCTTATTTTCGGAGAAACAGGGTAGCTATCTGGGTGTATTATGACAAGACAATCTGTGCCAACAAAACTAATTTCTCTCAGATTATAATAGAAAAAGTACCTGCCTCGCTTCACTATATAGCTGCAATTACAAACTACATAAAGCTTACATATGACAGTACTCCCATTGCAAAGGCTCAGCCTGTGTTGGTCATGACACCAGAGCAGGGCGCGACACTGCCAAAACCCATCTACTTTTTATTGTTGCGCCGTCCTGAACCGCTAGAGGGCGCTGCAGAATCTCTGAACCTTGAACTTTGCCGTTGATACTGTGAACGCTTCCTTTTCCTGGGCGGATCCTAAAAGTCTTGGTTCCATTGCGCACACACCGCAGCTGGAGTCTTCCGTGCTACAGGTAATGTCATCTGCCTCTTCCTCCTTCCCATTGCATTTGATATTTACTTCATTGGGCTGTTGCAGATCAGGGAGGATTTAGGCTCTTTAGAAAGTGCTTATTTTGGGTTAGGATTTCAGGTAAAGTGAATGCTGCCCTGTAAAGAGGTAAGGGTTCCCCTGCCCTGTAAAGAGGTAAGGGTTCCCCTGCCCTGAGTTGTGGTTCCAAACACAGAATCGCACCGACTACAAACTGAGCTTCAGCTAATAGAATCGCACTGATTGCCATATGATTACATGGGAATGGTTTGGTTTGCCACTTTTTTTGAGCTATTTAGTACTAACTTAACCCTTAATGTAACAAACAATAGAGAACACCCATTCAGCTAAGCAACAATTTTCATCCCATGTTGACGAAAGGCTTGAGATTTCCGAGGAAAATAAAATAAGTTGTGTCGCAGATCGTTAGATTGCATACATGCGACTTTCTGATTGGTTTAAAGGAATTCCCAGACCTTCCATTTAATTTCCTGACTTTACATAGCAATGTGGCCTCCTGCAGGGGAACTAAGTAGGAATGGAAACAATATACAGTATATGTATTATACAATATATCTTTATATAGCACCACTAGGTTATGCAGTGCTGTACAATCCAACATATAAAATATAAACATCAGTGATGGGAATGGCTCACATTTTGCTAACATTTTTTTTTTTTACACAAACCAATCTGTGTAAAAAAAATTAAAAAAAGGACGCAAAATAGGAATTGGTAACCGTTTTTACAAAAAGTTTTTGGGCCCATTTGTTAGAAATTTGCAACCATTTTCTCCATTAACACCACTTAATACATTTACCCCTCTGTGTAATAAAAAATTAGGCTTAGAAAAAAATAAAATAGCATGAAATATTTACAATATTTTTTTTTAACCATTTAATATTTAAGCTGCACAAATTAGTTCAATAGTTGTAAATTACATAAATGCCTTTTTAATACTTTTAATATATCTGTTCATTGTAGACCATTTTGTTTTGATTAGGTTCAACCCTGTCATTTACATCCCTTACCATTTACATTTAAATATTAAAAGTGTGGTATTTATCTTTAAAACTGGGCTTTCTGGGGCACTTTATGAATAAGTATTATCTAAAGCTCCATAGAATATATTAGCTGAATGACATATTTACAATCTCTGTATAGGAATAATTGTTCTGCCAATCCAAGTAGCGATAATTTTTTTTTTTGGGGTGCTAAGTCAAATAGGGACTATTCATTAAAGTCCAAATTGTTGCATATAGGTGTGAATTTGCTAGATAAAGACAATATTGTTTCAGTCAAGACTTTATTATGGGAAACTTGTTGCAATGTTAACTTTAAAAAA
Organism: Pipa parva; assembly: GCA_019650415.1. Taxonomy (NCBI): domain Eukaryota; kingdom Metazoa; phylum Chordata; class Amphibia; order Anura; family Pipidae; genus Pipa; species Pipa parva. The sequence goes on from WMED01001500.1 coordinate 24,152, forward strand.
TTGTCGTGACTTTACAATGGGGAAATTGTCGTGGATTTGCTATGGGAACCCACTGAGAATTCGACAGTCAAATTTGCACCTTAGTGAATAACCCCCAAAGTATCACAGCAGCTTTAGTTTATTATCCTGAGCAATAAAGGCTCTTTTAAATTAAATTATTGGTTTGGGTGGTCATTTTTGCCCAGAACACAGAGAACAATTGTCTGCCAAATATTTCGCTGACTACCTTCCATTAATATTTTTAGCAGGCACTCACAGTAAGTTCTCTTGCATACTGGTTTATGCTATGATGCAGTTTGTATGCATTATGAATGTTAAAGGAGAACTATATCAAAATCCACAAATGCATATGTTGTACTATACCAGGGGTTGGCAAATTGCGGTTTGCGAGCCACATGTGGCTGTTCAGCTGCAGTGTTCTGCCTCTGAGAATGTTCTCATGGGACATTGGCAGGTCATGTGATCGGGAGTGTGCACTCCTCCCCCTTTGCAGCTCCACAAAAATTTTTCACTGGTGGAGGAGGGAGCAAAATGCCTCTGCAAAGCTTGAGTACCCCTGTACTATACCTTTAAAGTGTTCCTTTAGCATCCTTGCCTTTCTAACAGAACGAATCCAGTGCTTTACTTCGGTATGTGAAACTCGCAGAGCATTATGTGTGTGTGACGTAGCATGTCAAAAGGTTCCAGCACAAATCTTAATTTCACCAAAAAAGAGCACCAAGGTATTGATTTTTATTGCAGAACATAAACAAGCATCAGAGATGACTCTTTCAGGTCAGCAGAAACACAAACAATCAAGGCTAAATAGATTTTTACAATCATGATGTTATAGAGGAGAGGGATAGGGGATTCTGTACCAAGATGGCAGTGCTGAGTCAGAGAAGCGCATCAGATGGCTTGTTTTGTGTCAGTTTGATTTATTGCAGTGATTTACTTTGTTTTTTTGAATTATATACATTTTTTCAACACAATAGTGTTTTGTTCATTTTTTTATATAGCACTACTATATTACGCAGCACTTTACAAAGGTTCGTCATTCACTTTAATCCCTGCCCCTTGGAGCTTACATTCTAGTTTCCCTATTCAATCTCACACACATAGACAGAAACAGATGTATGTTTTTGGATCGTTGGAGAAAGCCGGAGTGCCTGGAGGTAATCCACATAGGTGCAGGGAGAATATACAAACTCCATGCAGATGAAGCCCAAGGTGGAATCGAACCCAGTGCTGCAAGGCAGCAGTACTAACCACTGAGCCACCGCACTGCCCAAACATATTGTTGCTCCGTTCTTCTTTAAACAGCTTAGGGCTATTGTTTTGTGGCAGCGCTGACCTTTTCAACCCCTCTGTTAGACATCCCCAGGCTGCATGGCCTATGTTAAACATATATTTTTATGTTTTATTCCTGCTAAAGTTTTCGGAATCAAAATTTCTATTTATGCGACATGGGCCTAAACAATAGAAGCTGATAAAAAGATCTTTGGGAATGGCAATGACTAAGGACCTGGAAGAGAATAGCTGCACAGTTTCAGCTTTCTAAGTTGGATTAGTTTCCACATTAGCTAGAATAATAATCCTTCCCTAGTAGCAGTTTTGCAGTTGGTCAGTGCTATTTTAAGTGCACTAAGGACACACGGAATGCTGATCCTTGTTGCCATAATAAATGACCATGGGTTTTGTGAAGCTAGAGAACAGGAGAGCTGCTGACTTGCCTTTCTATCAGCAATTCACAAATTGTTTCCTTTTACTATTGTATATATAAAAGCTTTACATTATCTATGTCCTCTCTCACTGGAGGCACTGGGGACAGTTGTAGGCTTCTATGGGATTTTATAGTTAGTATCCTGCTTTACTTACTCTGTATATGTCATCCTCACTTTGGTGTCAGGACTGTTTGGGGCACCAGGAAATTTTCTGGTGGGCCCTGATCTCCACCAAGCCCCTCCAAGTAAATGGGTGGCCACACACAACCACAGTGATATTTATCACAAGGAAACATGATGATGTGTTGTTGCAGTGAACAGTTACATACAGTCACGCACTGACTTCAGCAAAGAAACATTTAGCAATGATGATTTACCTACCTCTGGTATATTTGCAGCTTTAATCTTTATTGCTGGGATTTATTCACTTATTCCCTTTTTACCTGTCTTTCTCTAGTTTTAGATAAATTTAGATAATTTTTTTTTGTATTTATAATTTTTATTGGAATTTTCAGGAAGAAAAAAAAAAAGGGCAAAGAACTAACAGGCATGAGATTATTGTTATCATATACATTCCCATTCAATATTCATACCTGTTATATTTAACTATATGACATTATAATATTTGTAAAGAAAGGTTAAACTTTAAACAATACACATTTTCTTAGTATTTTCATTATAATTATTAGAAGGCTTTACTTCTGGTGAGTACCTAATCTGTTACTGTTCTGAATTTGAGTTTTTGTTTTGTATGTTTGGGTTATATGTGTGTGTGTCTACTTGAATGGAGTGTGTAGTCTTTTCCTACCTCGCTTTTGTTTTTGCTTGCTTTATCTGCTGATGGAGTTTATCCACTTTTGTATTAGTTCATCCATCCGAATTTTAGCATCCAGTTTTGGCAGATTTCCCTAAAGTCGGCATGTTTGTTCTGGATTTTTGCTGTTATTTCTTCCATAATTTTAATTTTTGGTATCCTTTCAATCCGATCTTGTTTTGTGGGAGCTTGTGTTTTCTCCAGTGGGCTGATATTAGGCATTTGGCTGCAGTTGTGATATGATTTATGAGTTTTTGTTGTTTGCTTCCTAGTCCTGTTAATGTTTTTGCCAATAATAGTGGAAGTGGTTCTCAATGTATATTAATTGGCAAAATTTCTGATAGCGGATTAGCCACCATATCCCAATATGGAATGATGGAAGGGCATGCCCAAAATATATAGTATGTATCCCCCTCTTGGTCGCAGTTTCTCCAGCATTGAGGAGGTTGGGATTTAGCCTGTGAAGCAATTTTGGACTGTGATACCAGTTGTATAATACTTTGTATATATTTTCTTGGTTTTGTGTATTGCTAGCTGTCTTTGAAGCGTTTTTCCAAATCTCCTCCCATTCCTCTAAGGCAGAGGTCCGCGGACCAGGACTGGGCCATTGGTGTTTTGCAGCCGGTCCGCGGCGGCTTTCACTTCTGGGTCTGCCACGGCAAGGCAGAGGAAAGCGCAGATCCAGCTCGGAGTATTCTTT
>WMED01001501.1:0-27364 GCA_019650415.1 Pipa parva
ACAGATAGATAGATACAGATTGATTAATAGGTAAATACCGATAGATAGATAGATACAGATTGATTAATAGGTAAATACCGATAGATTGATTAATAGATAGAAGGCAGAAGTATTAAAGACAAATCTGCATCGGAAAATAAAAGTGAACAGGGTTTATTTCCTGGGTTCTGTCTTTCTCCTATAGAATGTGGAAAACGACTTTTGTCCAGCAAAGTTGGCTCAAAGATTGTAGGCGGAAGTGATGCTGCTCTTGGTGCTTGGCCATGGATCGTCTCATTGTATTATAATGACAGGCAAACATGTGGTGCTAACCTCGTAAACAACGAGTGGCTTGTATCGGCAGCACACTGTGTGTACGGGTATGCCATTTTTATTTTCTTTAGATATTATTTCCTTTTCTACAACTAAACATATTTATATACAGGCATATACAGTATATTATCTCCCAATCTCCAATCAGTACAAGGAAATTGCATTTTTATTGTAAAGTAAGTTTAAGTTATTAATCATGTATATCACTAATTAACCATACTTGATTTGTTTAAGTATCCCCTGAAGAAACCGCAGTGAGCACTCAGCATTGTGACAGCTTATACATACATATATATATTGATTTGATTTAATAACAACTTTATATAATAAATAGTTCCAGTACATCAGTGATCAGGGATTAACTGACAATACACATTGTAGTAGTCTGATAACATCTATAGTTACATTAAGTCAATAGATGACAAATAGTCACTGGACTTTCTGGTCGATAAAAGCATTTCATTTCAGTGGAGTGTTTCCTTTGACATCTGTCATGTGTACTAACAGCCCCCAATCTATATATTTTCTGAACATTAACTGCAACTTGTGTTCCTAATATTTAAGTGAATAGTAAACTCTACAGGTATAGGAGGAGAATAACAAGGATTTAGGGAAGATTCAATTCCATAAAGATGGGATTTGCCATATATTACTATTTTATTTTGAATTGCTTTTTCCCCTAGGACTTTTTAATCCTGCATTAAAAAATATATATTCAGGAGAATGCATCAACAGAGGCAATTTTTACAGAGATCTAATAACCTAGAGAAGTCGTCTATAATTATTCTTGCTTCCTTATACTAGAGGTTTCTTACTGTTGATTAGTTGTTTTGGATTACTAAACCTCTGGAAACGGTTGCTCTGTTGATGAATTCCCCTGATTACGTCCTTTTGTGGTCTATGGTGAGTCCAAACGTATACATTTGGTTCACCAATAGACTGTATAACAGTGTTTATAGCATATTATAGGCATGAACTATTCAGAAAGAAAGACTGATATGCTCTTTACACTTTAGAAAATAGATGTTAACCTCCACATCAGTGACTGAGACTGGAAGAAAATTGAAAACATTTAATATCAATGTGTTTGGAAAATGTGTAGTCTTAATGCAGCATTTAATATGTCATTGTGTATTAAAACAGTGTGTGGTAGGCTAAGTGTTTCTAGAAAGTCCCTGCAGTCAACATGTTCAGCTCAGGCTTGTAGTTATTTTTTGTGTGTGAAAAGTCACATTACCAAGATAGCAATTCTCTAGGATGACTAGGTTTGTGCATAATGCATGATGCATAATGTGTTTTTATTTTCTTGTTAAGTCCTGCATGCACTAAATGTCAGATGATATGATCCCTACAAAGTCAAGTTTTGTTAATATCAAGAATGCAGATAATGAGACAGGCCACGATCACTAGGAACACGAAATAAATAGCTATAATTCATTTCACAACTTGATCTAAATAGATTATGATCGTGCACTTCTGAATGTAAAGCCAAGATGGATATAGATGCAGATTGTATATAAAGTGATACAAGACATTATGACATGTAGATGGAAGGAGATACTAGTAAAGCTCTTGGCCCACAATGCTGCGTTCCAAGTCTGTGTCTGTTTGGCTAATTTAACTCTCTTCATATCTCCTGGGTCTCTTCAGTTTCAGAGACAGCTATAGCTATTCTCCATTTTGTAATGCCAAGGTCTCATGTAATCTCTCTGAAAGCCTTATAGTCATTATTCTAGTTGCAGCTGTGTAGTTAACTAGTTAGGTCTTAATTTTTAAATGGATTTCTTGATGTCTCTTCTCCTGTGTCTATCTAGCTCTGGAGCCAGGTTTGTCGTCTCTGAACTCTGTGATGTCAAATTTGGGCATACCCTCTCTGCATGTCTTTGCTTTAGAAGGTTTTCTCAAAATGTTTCAGCGTGTGTCTTCTGGGAACTCATTTCTGTCCTCTTTTCCAAAAATCCCTCAGACTAAAACTTTCAACGGCTCTCGTGTATAGGCTACAGACTGGTAGTGGGTCCTCTCAGAGGCAGAAGCTAAAGGAGGGGTAATTTGAAGAGCTTGCCTCTACCATCTCTCCTGCTTTCTGTTGCTCTGGTGATGGCAGAAAATGTAAAGAAAAAGCAAGGATCCAGTTGTGAGAATCCTGAGCTTCAGTGTGGCAGAAGCTTTTCTGTCTCTTGTTTCAGTGTCTCTCCAGTGGCTCTAAACAAACTGCAGGTCCTTGGAGTCTCCAAGTCTTCAGTGTCGAATTTTTGCTGGTATTGTGTCTCCTGTCTCTATCATTCCTGATCTTCATTGTTTCTGTGTTTCCTTTTAATAAAAAGTTCATCTATTCCATTCAGTGTTTGCTGGTATATCAACAGTTCCTGCGTTCCTGTCTCTACTATTCCTGCTCTACCAGATTATCAGTGATACTGATAATCTAAGAATCCCTGTGTCTCAGTCCAGCAGGTCCCTGGGTCTCAACATCCTTAATATAGTTCAGCAGTTCCCGTGCCGGCAGCTCAAGTTACAGTTCAGCTGTTCCAGTACATCAGTGCTCAGGGATTAACTGACATTGTAGATTGAAGTAGACTGATAACCTCTACCATTACATTGGGTCAAGATATGACAAATAATAATAATTTGCAATCTTGTAACAGATGATGTTCTATCATTATATGGGGTATACAGATGTGACAACCTCTAATGCTTGCACATACTTTGTACTTACCCAAGCCACTGCATTTATAATGAATGGGTAGTTTCATGTACTTTGTGCACCAGAAGATGTATCAAAGGTGTAAATTGCATACAGTTACTTAGGTAGAAATCCTTGGGAGTGTCTATCCAGGGATGTCTTTTTAGAACTAAATATTTAAAGATAACTGAAAATATTAGTGCTGTATATTTCATATATTATACAGGGCTTCACAATGCAAGGGGGTCCCAGTCAGATCAACAAATCAAAGGGCTCCACCCACCAGTCATATGGTCTCAGTGTCCTAAAGCACAGAGCTTCTTGGCCGATGGTATTGTAGGACATTATGTGCTTCCATATTGTATGATACATAGCTGAAGTGCCACTGGAGATTATAATGCAGTTGTAACAGCTGAAAGAATTAATTTATCAGGTACTGACCCAAGGTTAGCTCAATTATTCCTACAGAAGGAAGCATAGTCTGGCTCAGACTGAAATCACGCTACAGCTAAACAGACCTGTAATCCATCTCCAACACCGAGAACCATGGCTGGCTGCAGTAACTCACTGATTTTTACCTGTAACATATTGTGGGGTTCTTACTAGACTGTTACTGAAATCACTAGCCATATTTAAAACATGTGTTCCACTCAAGGTACAGAGAGACTACAAAAAATCATGATGCCCAAAGAAAAATTCAATGTGAGCATTAGCCACTTATAAGTTCCGCTTAGCCAAATTGTGATTGTGTATCTTCTGAACATTTTCCAAGGTACAGGTTTCACAGTATTCCCCCCTTACGTTGTTACGTGGCACTGTACAAGTGCTGAACCAATTTACCTCTACCAACTATCCAACCCCCTGTATCCTGTGTCTGATCTATAGAAATGATTTACTGTATATACTGCATATGTTCTATTTTATTACACACAGTAAGCATAAAAATACATGTGAGTGCACCTATTATTAGAATGCAGTTGTTCTGTTTAGGCATCCTCTAAAAGCCCTATATTTACTGAGGCAAAACAATACCAGAGCACACCTAGTGGCTGGAGTACTGAAAAGCTTCTATATGGCAAAGTATTACATTCTACAATGTGAGCCTGTAAACTTTCTCTGCTGCCACTGGACTTAGCTAGATGTGATTTTTGCAAACACTGCAGGCCACTTACTATAAGTGACATCACAGTATAAATGTGAGATAACAACCTTCCGTTTGAGCAATACATCTCAGAATCTTCTGGCCAGCTGATAAATATTTTTTTTTTAAAGCTTTATTATTTAATAATTGCTCTAAGTTATAGTTTAACAATAGCTTGAAAAAAACTGTCGCTGGCGTGCCTGGAAGAATTCTTAATTACATTTGGCATGTCTTTGTTGACCAGCCACTTTAGTTGTATGAATTCCTTTATTTCATGAATAATAAAGATGTATAGAGGAATGTGCAAGTTAGAGATAAACACTTCACACATTTCATATTCCTTTATTATATGCTTCATTTTCTTTTCGTTGCTCTTTTTTTTTTACATGTTAATGAGATGCCAAGACTCCATATTCCGTACTTGTTTATTTGAAACCACAGCACGCTAATTATCCCACCCATGGGGATGGTAGTAATTTACCTTTAAAATATTGATTAAAAAAATATAAACGATTAGCCCCTTTGTAATGATATCGCTGTTTCATTTATTATTGCCATTTATAAAACCGTAGCTAGAATTTAGGTTACGTTAGGAACAAGTACCCTGCAGTGAAGTAGGAACCTATTAAGTGCTTTCCAATTACAGGAAACTACCACATTTAATCCCATGCAAAATAAAAATGAAGAATTCTGTATTAAGAGATCAAGGATTAACACAAACAACACAGTGAGATTTATTCAAACTCATCTTTTTTTCATTAATAATTTGTACCTTTATCTGCAGGACACACTTAGTACCATCCAAGTGGAAAGCAGTTCTCGGTCTACATTCCAACCTAAATCTGACCCAACCGCAAATAGAAATTCGGGTGATTGATAAGATTGTCATGAATCCATTTTATAATAGGCGCACCAAAGACAGCGATATCGTGATGATGCATCTACAATCCAAAGTGAATTATTCAGGTAATAACTTATCTGATCAGTCATTCTTGCTGAGATAATTATTTATATATAAATATATACAGTGAACGTCTTACCCTTTCAAACATACATACAGTATTACCAAATACGCTGTCTGAATATTATCAATAAGACTTGTGAAAAAACAGACCCTAGATGTAAAAGACAATATTCACAGCATGTTATAGCTGTTATAAATGTTATGCAGACATTTTAATATACTATTTTTTTTAAGAGAAAAGAAATATATTGCTAGAAAATCTGTTTCACGAATCATGTACAATTGAGAATTCAGCATAATTACCTTTTAAATGCTGTCATCTTGGGTAAATTACCATTATCTTTATGTAATAAGGCTATGAAGGCATTAAGTGGTTGCTAGCGTGTCTGACATTGATATGTGCTGTAGACGTAAAACACAACTGTATGATTCATTGTTGAAAAGACTAAAAGGGGAATTCACCATAGTGCAAAGTAAGGTCCACATCCTTCGCCTCATTTCACACAGACTGTTATGCGCTCGCTGATGTCCTGCACGCTTTAAAGGGATTCCTGTCTCGGCGAGAGCACTTGAGTCGCCTTGCTGAGACAGGAATCTCTTTGAAGCGTTCGCTGATGTCCGCGTGCAGGACATCAGCGAGTGCATAACAGTCAGTGCAAAGTGAGGCGAAGGATCCAGACCTCACTTCGCACTATGGTGAATTCCCCCCTAAAATTCTGGCAAAAAGTTATGGCCATCGGAAAATAGATCTTGAAAGGGTTACATCAGAAATTTTTTCTGAATCAGTGAATTAAAAATGAAATAAAAATATTCTGTTAGAGGAGCATTGCTGTGTAACTAGATGAAGTGTGTCTCTAATTGACTTGGAGACTAGGTAGGATAGATTGGTCTTGTTAGTCCACAGATGCAAAGAAAAATGAGTGTTGCAATACTTGGTGGTACCTTTTTTTATTGCAGTAACAATCTGTTTAGATAAACAAGCTTTCAAGAGGTCTGTCCTCCCTTTGTCAAGTCTCAAGCAATACTGTCTATCTAAACTGACTGTTAGTCACCAAGTATTGCAATTCTCATTTATGTCAAGTATTGCTTGTGACTTGATATATATATAAGGTAGGATAGAGTGATCATGTTAGTCCACAGATGCAGAAATATCAAGATGGTAATACTTGGGGATATATATATATATAATGTGTACCACAATGTAGACTTAGGCAATTCCAGGGACCTCCATTGCTCACAGTTGAATAAAATCAGCCATACAGCCATGCATTCTCTCTAGACAAGCAATTGTGTTATAGTAGTATGGTTGATAGTTACACAGCATTTCACACTTACAGAATCCATTTTAAATACTTTATGAAATGCAAATCTGGACCTGTGATGTCACTGCTGAAGTTGTGGCATTATTAAAACTTAACCCAATTGGATCTTTAATACAGTTTTCCATAATTGGATATAGCACTACCAATAAAATTCACATGATTTACGTTGTCATAAATCACATCATTTGTGCAACAACAGTGCATAAATAGCTCTATTGTAATGTATGCATAATTCTTGTCTAAATATTTTATTCATATTTATCACTTTTGTTCTCCATAATGCTGCCACATACGTACATGGACATTCTAGAGAACTGTTTGATTCCAACATTCTACATGACAGATGATACCCTTGTGCATAAAATGTTTTGTGCAGTTTGCTGTGAACAAACTTGACTAGCCTGCACAGTGCAATGATCTTAATCACGATGAGTTAATTATATAACCCTATAATTAATTATAACCTAAACTATGAGCCTAATTTCCTAAACCCAGTGTACAATCTTACTAATGCTTTTTTAACTGAATTTAAGGAAAATCCATAAGCACCTTCCCAAAATCTAGTGGAAAAGCTTGAATTGTTTAGGCTGGAAAAGCAATAAAGTAGACACCATCTTCATTATTAATCATCAGGATTTTAAAGTTAGTTCTAATGCAGTAAAGTTAGATTTAAAGGTTGTATATCCATCTTTTACCATCTAGTGCATATTAAAACAGAAAGAACATTAGCCTTCTCATGACTAATGAAATCAGTTCAAAGTGACTGGGCATTTAGCAAAGGTTTAATAGCTAACAAGTAAGGCTAGTGTAAAACTGATAAAAAAAATAATGAACAGTGATCCTTCTATGCTTGAAAACATAAAAACAAATATCAGTTCTTGTGAACAGTTAATTATTTTGTCTTCTATTCTCTCAGGTGGACTGTATTGATGCTTTGACATTGAACTGTACTGTAAAACCGGCTATAACTAATTAGCACAGGATAATCAGGATGATCACATTTTATAGGATCAGTCAAAACAGGAAAAAAAAAAAATCTGTTTGGTTTAGAACAGGGGTCTCAAACTCAATTTACCCAGGGGCCGCTGGAGGTAGAGTCTGGGTGAAGCTGGGCCGCATTAGGTTTTCCACAAGAAAACAATAGATTAAAAACAATACATGGCCCTGTGGGGCAATCAGCAGCTTTGTGGGGCAATATTCAGCTCTGCTGGGTGATTTGCATCTGCTGGGGAAATTAGCACCTTTGTGGGGAAATATGCGGCTCTGCGGGGCAATGTGTGGGTCAGCGGGGCAATGTGCGGGTCAGTGGGGAAATATGCGGCTCTGTGGGGCAATGTGCAGGTCAGCATGGCAATATGTGGCTCTGTGGGGCAATGTACGGCTTTGTGGGCTACTGTGATCACTATCTGTGATCTTTTAAAAATTATAATTGGGGGTAAATTTTACGGCGAAAAAAACGCCTGGTGGAGCGCAGAACCAGGGGCCGCAAACTAGCATCCCGAGGGCCTCATTTGGCCCGTGGGCCGCGAGTTTGAGACCCCTGGTTTAGAATGACAATTTCTGCATTGAATTTGGGGAAAAAAATGCTATCTTTGAATTTTAATTTCTGGATTGCGTTGCTTTGTATTTCTTTTTAGACCTCTATGGTCGCAGCCATCCTTTATCTGTTTTGTAAAGAACCCCCAACTCTGCGTCATTCTCTGGAACTTTAGATCAGCGGTTTTAAAACTGTGATACAGGCCTCACTAGTGGCACCCACTGGAACAGTGAGGAACAAAAATGGATCCAGTCTAGAAGTATAAACTGGGGTGAGAGAGGTATGGAGTCAAGTAGGTGCCTGCATTGGCCATGATAAGAATTTGAGAAGGGCTGGGCACCCTTAATAATATATATTCGTCATGTTCCCCTGAAAGCCCAATATATTAAAAAAATGCTGCAACCAGCAATAAGAAGAACAAGAAATAATAAAACATCACAAATTAAACTAGCAAGATGATATTTTTACAAGTACTGGATGACCTTTAAATGCATGGCCCTTATTGTAAGTCTGTACTTCTGTTCCCTTGGAAAACTGGAAAGAAATTAATCTCTGATAATTATGCTATTTTAATAAAGGTATAACAACTAGAAGGCATGATGTCTACATTTTAAGATACTGGAATATAAATACAGTCATTTGTGGACATGTATGACCTGGGTAGAACGCACCATTGGCTGTAAACTGTAGGATATGCATTAAAGGCTTCAGCCATACATAATAGACAGATCTATGGATGTAGTAATTCAGTATATTCAAAGATGGGGCTTTAATGAGTTTTCTTGTGATGATAGTCATAATTTGCTCAACTACATAATTCACCATCTCAACATTGCTCCAAAATCCTGTAACAGATCTAGCAAGCAAAATGCTTGCAAGTGTACTGATACACAAATTAGCTAGTTTGAACTGGGTGTTGCAGAGTTGTTTATAGCTTTAATATATATAAAACAAAGCAAAAGTTTTAAGAGAATACTGGAATTTCCTTAAGAATAATACAATTTCTCTGAGCAGGGACTTGTAGAACTGGGGCCACATGATCTATCATCAACAACAAATGTTGCCGTTGAAATCCTAGTAGATAAAATACAGCATATTAGTGAAACATAAGAATAAGACTTGATTAAGTGTTCAATTCCTTTTAAAGGAAGAATCCAGGTTTAAAATTATATTTTGTGTTTAGATTTGCTTTCCTAAAAGGCTACTATAGTTAGTAAGTATTTCACAGAAGGATTTTAGGAGGAAACAAGTTCTACATTAATAGTCTGAAGTGAGGGGAGGAGTGATCTGCGCTCGCTGATGTCCTGCACGCGGACATCAACGAGCGTATTAAAGGGATTCCAGTCTCGGCGAGAGCAAAAGAGTTGCCTCGCCGAGACTGGAATCCCTTTAATGCGCTCGCCGATGTCCGCGTGCAGGACATCAGCGAGTGCAGATCAGTCAGTCCGAAGTGAGGCAAACACTCTGCACCTCACTTCGGACTATCCTGAATTCCCCCCTTTATCTGATAAAATCCAAAACAACAAGTATTAAAAATCTTGTGGTGTAGTAAATACTAAAGAATCAATTTATACATATATTAATTAAAATATAACATTTTTATTATGACAGGGTAATTGAAATAAATATTTTTGCACTTCAGAGACCTCTCTCTGCTAACATGTACCATCCAAGTACACATGGTCATTGTAAAGGGCACTTTTTTAGCTCTATAATCTTGGCATGTAGGGTAGATGCAACAGCGAATACGCATCTAACAATAACTACAGTTCAATAACTACGATAGTTGTGGATGAAGCTGCCTGCATTACTTTGCATGCGCAAGCACAGGTATTTCTCATATTCAGCAAGAGGCAGAGTCAGTAGCAGTCATGAATTCGACAAGGCGTAGTGCTCGGAATTCACCTGTTTGACTTCTCAATATCAGAGTGATGAATTGGGGGGTTAATGATAGGACTCCAGAGCATGTGGCTACTATTTCTTCAAAAGTGACAATGGCTACTGCGACTAAATTTGTCTGCGACTAAAGTTGAACTAAGGAAACAGATGTATTATTCACTTATATACAGTTAGCAGGAAATTGTGAGGATGACATTACTGTGCTTCACTGGGGGAATTCACTGGAAAGTGAATTTGACAGTTGACGTTAGACTTTAGTCAATAAGGACCTGAATGTCATTATTTTCTGCAATGTGGAGAATTCTCCTTACACTGACCAAGTGTGCCCCACTTCACAAATATTCAGGGGATTATTCACTAAGGTGCGAATTTGACAGTCGGATTCGCAAACAGAGCATTCCCATAGTAAATCCGCTACAATTTCCAAATTGTAAAGTCGCAAAAAAATGTTTAAAGTTAAGATGGCGATAATTTTCCCATAATAAAGTCACGACTGCGACAATATTCTCATTATAAAGACGTGACTGCGACAGTAGCAGCCTATTGCGACTGTCTTTATCTGGCGAATTTGCACCTTTACGCAATAATTCGGACATTAGTGAATAATCCCCTCACTGTTGAAAGTGACAGTAACACTCCATCTGGTGACTTGACATAAGCCATTATTTCCTATAGGACAGTGTACAGCGGCAAAAGCAAACTTAAAATAACGTCAGTGGGTGGGGTATCATTCATAGAGGTCACCATGCATTATATGGCAACATCTGCAGGCTGCCCCATCCCTTTTGGAGAAGCTAATATGTAATTAAAAGTCTTAAAATCACCAAATTCTTTCCATTTTGTATCAGTATTTTACATATTTGATAATAGAAATGTATCTAAAAGGGCAACATTAAATATTTTATCTGTACAGTCAATAGGAACTGTTGGTAGGGTGCTTAGTTATGTGTTAATGGTCTAAAGCAATTCTGTACTATGCAATTACATTTCAGGCCTCTGTACCCACTCACTGTTCACCATATTCTGAGAAATACAAATCGTCGCACAGAGCTATGAGTTCACGTCTATTCTCCACTTCTCCATGTTCTCTTATTGAGCAAACTCTGCAAGATGGTGAATACGCCACCAATTTGGGCGCCTAATATAGTTACAAACTTACAGAGCTCTTCACATCACTTTATGTGCGCGTGCACAGGTACTTCTGCTATTGATTAAACGGAGGAGTGTGTCAAAGTTGTGAATGCGACTAAGCGAAGTGCTTCAAATTCACCTGGTTGACTTTGCCACTTCAGAGTCTGGAATTGGGGGGTTGGTTGTCAGTGCTCCAGTGTTGCGTAAGGCGACTATTCATTCAAAAATTACAATGGTGACTGCGAATAAATGACAACATGACCTAGGGACAAGTTAACATAGAAATAGATAGAATATTCACAGAATACAGTTAGTGGGGTATGGTGAGACTGACATCACTGCCCTTCACTTGTCGAATTCACATCACTTCACATGATTTCTCATCCTACTTCTATCTGACCAACTACGCATGCAACAGCGATCGCCGCTGTCCACCTGTTTGTCAAGTGTATTCTCTGCATAGTCAATAGTGAGATGTGAATTTGTGTCTATTTTGGCAATGCGACTTGAATTGTAGTAAGGGGAATACAACAGGTGAATCCAGCCTTTTGTGAATGTGGCCCATATATATGTTTAGTTTTCCTTTTGTGTGCTTTTCTGCACACAGGCATGAATCACTAACAAATACATTTTAACTTGCAATTCCCAGTTTCATTATCTCAACAGTGTGCTTGAAAAAAAGCAAATAACTAAAGTCATCACGTGTAAAAATGCTCTGGTTATGGTACTTCGGGGTCTTCGAAAAGATAAGGGATTTCACAGATCTTTCCAGTGTAACTATAATGAGCATTACATCTTCTATTTTGCCTCGGCAAACTCTAAAAAAATGTGTTTAAAGTGAAAAAAGTACCCTTGGCATTTTTTTGATCTTTTCTAAGGAACGTAAATGCCAGAGGGAACTGTTTACTAAGAAACAAGAGAAGCTACAGTTAAAGTGTATAATTATTATGATTTCATGTTTAGTTTTTTTTTTTACTTTGAGATGACCAGTTTGATATTGGCCATCGTTCAACCCTGCTGTAACAAATGATTACAAATCCATAGCCCTACTGTGACTGTGATACTGGCTACACAATATTGTAAAGAGACACTTCGGACTGCACCACAGCCACTAAAGATTACACGTTTTTCTCAACTACTGACAACCTTGCATTGTATGTCATCTACTGACACCTTAAAATGTAAGTGCATTATAATGTAAATGGGCTCCTGGAGTACACTTTGAATTGTTCAGCACTGAATTCAGCCCTGATGGGCTGCAGAGAACATATACATACATATGTGCTTTCCACTCTAACAGGACCAGTTATCAGTACAGTTCTATTATTAATCACATAGCAGTCTAACAAGACTGCTTGACTCTGTGCAATGCTACTTGCAAATATACTGTATATATAAAATCTGCATTGTAGCATGGATACTTGAAAATATACTTTAGTTACTTGGATTGGCCATTAGCGATGAACTTGGCTGCTGAAAGTGAACACTGCAAAAGGGAAAGTGGGAAATACTGTTCTCCACTTTATAATTTAATTGAGCAAGGGGTAAGATACGTTGCAGTGAACCTGGGATTAATGAATTGGCCAGTATAATTGAACTGTAACTGGCTGTTGACAGAGCAGTTTGTAATTTTTAGTCAGTTTATTGTACAATGTGACTGAGCTATGGACCTTGGGACATTTTGTATATTAATTTAATTAAAAATGTGATCATGGAAGAGTGGGGGGGGGCTTTTGGGGGGTTATGGTGGGGGAACAGCCGAATAATGCAACAGGGCTTGTTGTACATAGACATCGTTAAGGCACTGTAATAAAGCATGTATATTCTGAAGCTAAATTACTATGTAAGTAAATCAGACAGGCTGAAGTAAATAAACTCCACAGAGACAGGTGCTTTAAGTCCAAACACTGCAAACTTTTACTTTAAAAACATGTGCATATCAAACAGAAACATTTTACACATCCATCATCAAATCATGAGTCCTGCTTCCACAAGAGTCTCTGCATAAGTCATTGTCTCTGTAAGAGTCTACACAAGCTCCCCTTGGGCATTAATGTCCTGGGGCCACAGGCCTGCCACCTCTGAGTAGGTCAAGAGACTTACTCTCTCTTTTCCCATGGAACCCTTCATTTCCTGTGTTACGGACTCTTATAACCTCTCAGAGACACTCCTCCTCAAATTACAAAAACATGAATATATTAAATACATAATTCAACACTGAATAATAAATAACTTAGTACACCAGCAGATGTTGCTGTTTAAAAAAAATACTTTATCCCTTCAGGTAACATACAATTTAATGGGCATTATTACATAGATCCTATATTGTACAGGTTCTCCCTGGGTCTGAGATGGGTGATGTAGTTATTAAAGCGCAGGTTCCTCATTGGAGCACCATACACTGTCCCAAACATGTATCAAAATAATGGAAAAGAAGAACCACGCACAGGCAGCTGTGCTGCAACCCTTTACTGGGTGAAGATAAAACACAGCATGTCTTGGGTCTTGCGCCCTTTATCAATAATTGATAGGTAGGTAGGTTCATGATCTCTGCTGAGGATAAAAGTGAGAAAAAATATTTGCCTTCTACTGTATTTGACCATAGGTAGTACCTATTATTCTTTCCTAACCTTTCCTTTTTAGCATCATCTCAAACCCAATGACCCAATAAATGTCGATAAAATATAACCTGGGTTACTCAGCTATTATTTTCTGGTTTTTATTTATTATATCCAATAAACTTCAGTCTGAAACCCAAACAGCCACATTTTTACCCCAATTTGTCTATACCACAGATTATCCTCCCAATAAACACCCCAGTCCTATTGCATTGTGAAATCATAACTAGTTCATTTCATCAAAAAGTTAAAAATTTCCTTTACAGCACTTCTGTTCAGCACTATTAATCTCCCTGAGTAGAAGCTTCTAATCAAGTTTTACATATCGAGGACTAATGATTTTAAAATACATGGCTGTAATTTATGTATCTTGCAGCTAATAGCAACTGAATAGGTAGGGGAATATGATTTTAGAATGTGCCTGATCAGTCCTCATTTGTAATTAGCCAATATGGTTTTGTAAATTTATTCAATTTGGCAACCTACTTTCATTTAAGCATTCGTATTACTGAACTACAACTCCAAATATCTGACAAACAACACTGGGGATTGTAGTTCAGAGACTATTGTAGATTCACAAGGTGCAAAACACTACAACTGAAGCGTGAGTTATATAAAAGAATATGCAAACGTACTTGTATATGGGACATTGCATTTACGGTGTTATATACGTGTTATTTGCAGACTAAAGATAATGACATGTAACATTTTGATCATTAATGTTTTCTAACAGATTACATTCAACCTGTATGTTTACCAGAAAGTGACCAAGAGATTCCAGAAGGAATATATTGCTACATAGCTGGATGGGGCAGATTACAAAGTCAAGGTAATTTATCATTTCTGTTGTACAGTATATGGTATTCATCACAAACTGACATCCTTCCATTATTTATATAAGGTCAGTACATATCACATAGATATATGGTGGCACACATTATTTAATTCAGTGATAAAGTTGTATAAGCTAGCCACAGAACAAATAAAATTCTGAATCATTGAGAGTAAAGTTTAGGGAATGGTTTATTAAGAAAAATAATCTACACCTACATCTAAGATTGTACATGCTACTAGTTTATTATCAGTTTTTGATCTAGATGAAGAATTCCTGAGTAGGATGACCTGTAGTATGGCTGTTGCATAGTAGGCTTTCTTTACAGGCACTGTAAAGTAAGCCTCACAAAAGAGAACCCTGCCCTGTGTATATAAAACAGTAAAAGAGGACACTTTTCTCTTGGCATCTTTTCTCTTCTAGTGGATGGTTGCTTCACAAAGGACTGAATTAGTACTGAGAAAGACCTAATGAATGAGGTTTAGTAAGTGATAGCAATACTTATATATTGGATACTTTAAGAAGAAAATTAGTAGGGTTGACATAAAAGAGAAGTGGAGCTCCATTAAGAAGTTACACTGGGAATAATGTTCTGGGCATGTGGGATTAGGATTTAGCAGATAGACAGGGACAAGTTCAGCAAAGACTGTGGGAATCCTGTACATATAAACTGCAATACCACGCTATATTATAACTCTGTAACTAAACATTCTGAGGGATCAAGCTTTAATGCATTTGGACTGTAGCTCTGAACTGAGAATGCACATCTGAGGGTGGTCACTATTGAAAGGAAAAGAAAAGACAAGATCCTCGCACCCCCCAAGCTCTGGAATAAGGGATAAGATTAACTAGGAATTGACAGGTTATGCCCAGTGTAGTAAATTGTAGTGATTTGACATCATTGATTGATAAGTGGAGTCAAGCCTTCTTCTCGTTTTACATTCAATTGTAGTCTTTTCACCGATTCCTTTAATTAATTCATACTTTAAATTTCCCTTCAGATAACAGTCGAAATATAGAGTTATAAAGCCCAACCTACGAGAGGTTTAATTAGAATACTAGGGTTTAGGGAGACTGTTATAATCTAACAAAGATTATTAGTTTGATGAATTACATTTTATTACAACAATATTTCTTTCCCATTCATTATTCATGTTGCATAAAGATTTATTGCTATTTGAATTAACCCCTTTAGGGGGCTAAATAATTAAAAAAAAAAAAAGAAAGTGATTATGAGAAATTGATTGTAAGATTACTGTTATAAACAGCATTCAGAAGAGGTATCTGCATTGCAGTCTGTATTTATTCTGATCAGCCTTGTTTTAAATTTTCAGCGATTTGTCTGTTTATAAAATCTGTTCTCAAAAGAAGAAAAAAAAAAAAGCCTCTTATTAAATCTCTCACCCACATGGCAATCTTGTTTATTATGCCATATTTCTAAATCAGAATTTATATGGGGAAATCATTTTAATAACCTTTTAAAACCCGCAATGTTTATTGCATCCATGATAGTAAAATGCAAGTAATTACTGACCTACTATGCTATCAGGCCACCAATTTCAAAGTGCCACTACTGGGAAAAGCTGATTCAATAGATTTTTTTCGAATAAAAATGGACACCTTGAAATGAAATGATATGCCCCAGCCTGCAGTGCTACGTGCGATAAGATTTTATATATTGTGGTTTATAGCTATTTTTTACTGGTTCATTTTGACTGTCCATTTATTTGTAACTAGGTGCTATTCCAAATATATTACAAGAAGCAAAGATTCCAATTATATCCAAACAGAAATGTCAACAACAAATGCCAGAATTCAACATTACTGATAATATGGTTTGTGGGGGATATGATCAAGGAGGAATAGATACTTGCCAGGTATGTAAACGTATTCATATCTCATATAACTATGCACAATGCCAACAGAATAATATACAGTAATGTATAGGGACATTCATTGCTAAAAAAAAAACAAGATTCCACATGAAATGGCATTAATCTGAAATAGGAATCTCACAAAGTAACTGTGAATGAAATCTGAATTAATCTTAATATGTGAATGTCAATTATGGGTTCCCTATTGCAGCCTTTTATATTTTTAACACTTTTAGAAAAGGTAAACAACCTGATTGGATGCAGTCCACAAGCTATGATCAGAAGAAATTTACAAAAATTATTTCACTGGCATATGTGTTAAACTACCATCTGTGGATGGTTCAAATACCATGATCATTCAAATCCGTTCAAAATGAGAGAAAAACCTTAGTTTTGCAATTTAATATGTATATTCCAAAAGCATAATGGATAATTATTAAGAGCCTACAATATACAGAAGCTGTGTCTCTAAAAAAACTGATTTTTGATCATTTAAGAAATTAAGCTAAGTGATATTTGCTAAGTGATATTAATTATATACAATTATATATAATTAATTACATATTAATACAATTATTAATGTCAATCAATGGTTTCATATTGTAGGGTGATTCTGGAGGCCCCTTGATGTGTCAGCAGAATGACAGATGGTTTTTGGTGGGAGTGACATCATTTGGACGCGGGTGCGCAAATCCAAACCGCCCTGGAGTTTATGTTCAAGTCAAAAAGTTCACTAAGTGGATTCAGGATTTCATTATTCTGTGAATGAAAACTGGCTACTTCAATGTGAGTATTTTTTATAATGTTATAAATCTAGTAAATAGATGAAATCAGAAAAATTAGGTTTTTAAACAAATGACAATAGTTGCATTTTCTAACCACAACTTTTTGTCAGAGTTCTGTAGAATCTTGGCGAAGCAAATGAAAATTCTCCCAGTAGTCATTACAAACACATAGATGATTGTGTGCAGAAGTAAAGAATGTGGTGTCACCTGTAATTTTTCTATTTAGTCTCATTTTGTGTACTGAATGTAGCTGCCATTTTGATGACATCACAGAAACATTCAGAATAACAATGACTGTTGGATGAACACTGAGAATTCCATGACTACATCTCAACAGTTTTCTGATCTACAATACATTAGTCCCAAGACTGCAATAAATACAGTTACAGCTGCACACGTTTGATAGACGTTTCACTTATTTTTAAATACATCTTGAAAAGTGTTATTCTTTTGTACCACCTGAAGATATATTTCTGTAGATATATTTTATCCTCTATAAAAAAAAAAAAAAAAATTTAAATCACAGAAAAAAATTTTCTTTTGTTTATTTTTCCTAAAAAATGAATTATCTTGTATTCTCATATTTCTACATTTGATTTTATATCGACGTCAATTCCAGAAACATCTATTCAACAGACTATTGCAGTTCTCAGTCTTCTATATATTTATCATCATGTCATATTGATTGAACGTACACAACTGTATCAGTTACAAGTACAATTTAACATATAGATTATGGTTGTCTATCTCAGTCCAAATGTCATTTCAAAGCAAAGAAACAATTTTCTGTTCTTGATTCTATATGTTCATATTGATTAAATATATTATTCTCCTTTCTATCTGCTGGCAGACTGAAAAATCAACTACAAAAATCTTCAACAGAAAAGCTGCAGTGAAGTCAACAATGGTCCCATGCTGTTTATAAAGGAGCGCTCTACTCTCTATTTTTTATTATTGTGAATGATGGACTATTTGTAGCCTTTTATGTTCTATAATTTTACTCACATTCATGTAAGGAGAAAGAACCCATATTTCGCATGCTGCACAGCACTTTAACATCATTCCCCTGGTATGACTTTATTACTTGAGCGTGTGTGAAGAATTTGTTCCCAAAGATCAAACTTTTTCAAAGCAATACATATCACAACTTTTATTTTTTATTCCACAGGGCAATGAATATTTGTACAAGAGCTGAAATACAATTTATAGACTGACAAATTGTCAGCTTTCTACTCCCCTTGCAGTCCCAATTATATTGCTTCATTTTCACAAATTTCAGAAAGTCTGTTCCGCTACATTTTATAGAGTAACAGCAGGATCAAGTTTAACAGTAGAAAGTCTTATTTTTGAACTCAGATTTAGCAAATCATTTTCAAATAAATGTATAAGGGCAAAGTTTGTGCTATTTTAAAAAATACTTGACTCCACAATTGAGTAGGAATTACTTAACCTAGTTTGTACTATGTACATTAACAATGTTTTTTTGTTCTTCTATCAATACAGTCAGAAAAAAAGAAAAGTTAAATGTTTCAATGAAGATTGTTGCACTATAAGTAACCAGTTCCAGCTAAGATAAATAATTAAATAAAGAAGTATTTTTTCATCCATATTCATTAGGGAGCCATTAGTAACAATGGCTCCCTAATGAATATGGTGATATTCAGTGATATTTATAGCCCTTTTTCCTAAAAGAGACACTAAAAGCCTTTAAAAAAGAGCGCTTTATTTATTTTTTTTGTCACCTATTATTAGGTGATGAAATGACAGATTTATGTTTGCCTATTATGTAGAAAAGTAATAGCAATTGAAGAAAAACAAGCACTTGGAGCAGAGGATTTCAGCTAATCCTAGACCCTCTCCCTTAGTCAAGGGATATGCTCACTAGCAGAGCATGCTCTCCCCTGAATCTAAATAGAAATGATCTGCTCTTTCTTCAAGAAACTACGTGGGTTATTCACTAAAGTCTGAATTGTTGCGTAAAGGTGTGAAATCGCCAGATAAAGACAGTCGCAATAGGCTGCTACTGTCACAGTCGCATCTTTATAATGAGAATATTGTCGCAGTCGCAACATTATTATGGGAAAATTATCGCGACTTTACAATGGGGAAAATGTAGCGGATTTGCTATGGGAATCCACTGTTTGAGAATTCGACAGACGAATTCGCGCCTTAGTTAATAACCGCCTTAGTGCAAGGCAGCCCTAAGAGGCTGCAAAACTGAAGAAAAACATCCTCAAACATCTCGGAATCAAAAGCTGGTTAGAAGTTTAAATGCTTCTCGTGAATCTGAGGAAGGCCAAGAATTTGCTTTAACCTGTGCTCCATGTGCTTATTTTTTCTTTTGTTGTTATGGCTTTTCTGAAAAATTGGTAAGTTTATACCAGTCATTTTAACTAGGTATATTTAATAAAATCAAATTGATTTTCATTTTGAAATCAAACAGAAAAAAGTATTTTTTGTTACAAATATCCACCTCTTCTCCTATTTACTAAGCCCATTTTTAGGTTTCCGGCACTTATCACTGAATGTCGATATCGTCAAAATATAACTATATCGATAACATTATAGATACCGTAGATCTTTGTTCCAATGATTTTATCACAACATTTACTAAAGTAGGTTTTTTTCAGTCAATTTCAGCTACATTACTAAATATGCCCCTAATTAATGTACTTGGTAGCCAATAAATAGAAAGCACTATTTATAGACTTTAGTGTCCCTTTAAGAGTCTTAGTTAAATTAAATCAGTTCAGAGAAAATACAAATTAATTATTATATTTACTGATATGCCCAAAAAATTTCTTGAAATCATTAAGTATTTACCCTCATGACCTTCAGTAAGTACATTAGGTATTTACTGTCATGACCTTAAGTAAGTACATAGCACAACTTGACTTCCCTGAATCAAAGACTCTTTCAGGGGCTTAAAAAATTATTTTCTTCTAAATAGTAGCAATGGTCTTGTGTTACTTGGGCATATGCCCTACCAAATAAATTCCTATAAGTTTTTTTTATATATGACTCCATTTTACATATATATTAATTTATCATACTTCCTCTTGGTTCTTATGTGTTACATATATTCACTTTTCTTCTTTACAATTTCCTATAAGAAAATTGTTCTTCCCTGATTCCTCACCACTATGAATACAAATTATATTGCATTCTACAGCTAAACTATATTATGTCTTTTTCTTATTTTCCAAAAATTAACAAAAGAAATCAGTCAAAACAAATCAAAAACACAAAATGGAGAGATTTCAGATACATGTACCATAAACGATCGTCATAATTTTAGTTTTATATTTTTTGAAAGTAGAAACATTTAATGAAATATATAAATATTTAAATGCATAAGGATATGTGATTTTTTAAAAAAAAATAAAATGATTAAGATGTTTGTAAACCATACATGCCACAATGTCTTTAAATGTTTCAGGTTTTAAAGCAAAGAATGTATTTTGTTGACGTCTTATTAGTAAAGACCTTTGTGTGCAAAAAACGATCTAAGACAAAATTTGCAACTGAATTTGAAATGAAATAATAAGCAATAAAGAGATTTTGTAATTAAAAAAATGAACATACATGAATGTCTTATTCACTTGAAGCAATGGTATTTCTTAATGCATTCTTTATGTGTAAAGTATGAGTAACCTCTGAAAACTCAGGATAAGAAATGACCTTGAAATGACCAGAAATAAATTACCAAGTGAACTACAACTTTATGAGATTATCAGTTTCATCATTATTAGAGGATTTCTGAGAGATTAAAGGAAATGTAAAGTTTAATCCATATAAGGAGTGTTTTTGTGAAATATTTTTCCACCTAAACCTGGTCCTACTCCATCCTTTTCCATTTCAGTTGATGAGGTGGTCATTAACCCTATTGTCTTGGGGTGACTTGTGACTCTACTCTTTCCTTCTCTAAACATATTGCTACCGCTGCTAAAAACTGTTGATTTTTCCTTCATAACATTGACTATTACAATGCTTCCCATCTTTCCTCATTCCAGTCTGTTCTAAATCTCCTGCTAGAATTCTCTCCCCATAAGGCAGAGTATTTTCCCAAACACCAGCCTGCTTTATGGCTCTCAGTTAAAAAAACAACAAAAATAAAACATATATACAGTGTCCTAATTTTGACATATCACACTTGTTGTCCCTCCCTACTTCCCTTGTATGCCCATATACACCGAGCCATCATCTCCATTCCTCACAAGGCAATCATCTTTATGAACCACTCACTCAGGGGCTAATTCACCATTGTGCGTAGTGAGCTGCGAAGCCTTTGGCTCACTTCGCACATGGTGTTATGCGCCTGCTGATGGCCTGCACATTAAAGGAATTTCAGTCTCGGCGAGGAGACTCGAGTGTTCTCGCCGAGACTGAAATTCCTTTAATGTGCTCGCTGATGTCCGTGTGCAGGACATCAGCGGGCGCATAACACCATGTGAGAAGTGAGCCGAAGGCTTCGCAGCTCACTACGCACAATGGTGAATTAGCCCCTTAGACTGCCCATTCTCATCTTAAACCTTTCTCTCTTGTACCTCTTATTTCTGGAATTCTATAACCCTCTATCTCCCCAAAGAGTAATCCATCATTAATTTGAAAATGAAACTAAAATCCTACCATTTGGAGCACTAGCACTGGTTTTCATGTCTTCATTTTATTCTTTAGCAGCTATTTATTCTACTATTTTGTATTCTTTTTAATAGTACTTATAGGCTAATGAACTGACACTTTGTTACTGCACTTGTTACCCTCCTATCTCTTTATGTAAGTCTTCCTCCTATTTAGATTGTAAGCTCTACAAGGAAGGAACCTCCATTCTCTTGTTCCAGTCATGGCCTGGCACTTAGAGTGATGTATTTTATTGATTATATACTTGTCATTTTTTCACTTATTCTTTGTTAAGTACTTTTCCATGTCTGTATTATAATTGTATTGTTGGATTGTACAGCACTGTTTAACCTAGCAGTGCTACTTAAATAAAATTATACATACATACAGTATATGTTGACAGCTACTCACCAATTGTCCTTCTGTACCAGATGGAGGCTGTTGATAGAAGTATTCAGTCCAGATATGTGCAGAAACACTGTTTGATCATAGCATTACTTCTGTGCATTCCTTCCACTAGTATTGCAGACAGAAACACCTTACTTCCATGCTTAAAATACTGTATCTACAACATAATCACTAAATGTCATTATATTGTGTTGTTGACAAAATGAAAGATATCACTTATGGTTTTTGTTAATGAAGATTTTCTTTCATGACTATCAAATTTTAAAATGGGATAAAATACATTAAAATAGACATTCTGTATTGTTTGATTAATTTAATTAAGTTCCATTGATTAAATGGAAGGCAATACTGGATTATAGTGGACATTATTTTTGAGACATTGCCACACAATATTGCGCATTTCTTTCTGGACACTACTATGTTGTTTTGGGCTCTACTGCATTGTATTGGCATTACTTAGGGCCACATATTTACTGTATTAGACTTCACCTGAGTAGATGCAGCTCCCTTGCATTGGGCATTGTTTGGGAGGGACTTATGCACTGTACTGAAAGTTATGGTCAGATTTATTATATTAGTCAATACCTAGTAGAATAACTAAATTATATTAGGCTTTTTTGGAAAGAGCACTTCTTCACTGTACTTGGCAATAGATGGGTGTATTTGTATAGAGTATCATTGACATTGTTCTCCACTGGAAATTAGGAGCCTTATCCAAACCCTGGAAAATAGTAACAGACAATTATACCTCATCAAGGGAATTTTACAGTCATATGCATTCTTCCATGGAGCATTTTCTGTGAATATTACACTTGTCTATTGGACTGCCAGACAGGGAAACATGCTTCACTTCATTGAACACATTTCTACTGGTCCAGACTCCACTGACACTCCAAAAAATGTTTGGTATTGCTCATTGGTGAAATGAAGCTTGCATGCAATTGCATGACTATGAATGCGCATAATCACCTTTTAGAATCTATGGTAGAGAAGACAAGCTGCATCTTAACTGGTACTCTTGGTTTGCAACCATGGGGCTACAGTTATACTGAAAACATTATAGAAAGGAAATTAATTAAGAAGGATCATATTTTGCTATCTTAGCTAATTAGGATTCTTGGCAATGACTTCGATTGTAAGATGGAAGATTTGAACAGTGGAATTCTGAAGAGAGGTAAATGATGGATATCAAATAGGAATATTACGTATAATTTTTTAAAGTATCAGATATAAACACAAAGATAAATATATACAGATGCCATGACGCATGATTAGTTGTACAGATTGTTACAAAAGGTGTGTTTGGATCGATGGCATTTGTACAACAATTTTGAATTCTAGATTAGAGTGCCCAGAAAGTAATTGCACATGTTAATTCAGTTTCCTCATGTGTAATTCTTGTTTATTGTTGCTTATCAACTGTGGAATTACAGTGAAGGTACCCGTGTGATGCTAAATCACTTGGTTTGCCTTTTTGACTTGCATATAGTGGGTAAAATGGTTGGAGGGCTTCTCAGAGATACTTTATAAGTGGAAACAATTGCATAACTCCATATCAGTATGGATTTATGAGGGATCGATCCTGTCAAATTTATCTATTCAGCTTCTATGAGGAGGTCAGATTAAAAAGCATATTACTAAAAGTGTGAATTGGACAATCAAAGCGACTTTGTATGACTTTTGGTTGCTATACTTCAACACACCCAAATTTACTACTCCTTATTCTCTAAAAGGCAGATTGTCTTTGCCAAAAGAGTGAACAGCACTGACTGTTATTTTATGCATAGTTAGTCAAACATTAGTAGACATGCAATGATGCAAGTTTGATTACAGTAGCCCTAGTGAAGTGATGCAATCTTTACAATGTCACTTTAACTGTATTGTTATAATTACTTCCCTTTCTATGTTACCTTGTTTCTAGGTTATGTTATCATTTGATCAGTCACTTATTTGACTTTTGAGTGAACAGTAGCCTTGCCATCACCCCTTACCTTGACATTTTGGTCTAGTGAAGACTAACCAGGTGAATCCAGAGTAGTAAGGCTTGCCAAATTCACTAATTCCATGCATAGTAAATAGGCATGTGTATTGTAAATTAACAGCATAATAAACAAACTTTAAAGGTGCAGAAATAATTCCTCTCTGTAGGTTTGCCTAACTTATAATAATTTAATTACCCAAATTCAACCAGTATTTTAACTAATCTAATCTCCATTAATCTCCAGAAATCAGTATTTATCTATCAGTGAGGGAAAGCAGTGCATATAATCAATTTCTTTATCAATTTCAGTATAATGCACATTATAGTGGTGGTTTATTTCTCCTTTAAACAGCAGTGATAAAGCAGTGAAAGGGTAAAATTTAAATGATTAGTATAGCCTAGCAAGTTTAAATAGCAGTGATGGTTCAGCAGTGAAAGGGTGGAATTTAAATGAAAAGCAAATCATTAGGATCACTGTAAAACAGAGTTAAATAAGCACATTTGTTCATTGCGCACGTTGACTATACTACTAAAGTGACTTTTCAAACTATTTCCTTAAAGTCCTGTTTGAGACCTGTGGATTTGTTAAAATATTCCACAGTTTTTCCTGCCACCATTATCCATACTATTCTCGGCAGAGTTCCACTTACAGATCGGGACAGCAGCTTCACAAACACAGGCATGATAATATATCCAACCAACACAACATTGTACATCTCAATAATGGGCACCTGGAGTGAAATACCTAACATTTGGCAAGGGATGATATGTTTCTGTACAGTATTAGATTAGCTGCAAACCTTAAAAAGAGCTCAGTAAAGAATATTCCCATATTTCCCACCAGATTAACTCTAGGACAATGTACTGTAGAGCTGCACAAAGGCTTTTAAGTTAACCCTTTCACAGTGGCCATGATTAATGATATAATGCTATTCCACTGCTTGGATGCTAAGGGGCATACTTACTAAAGTCGGAAAAACGTATTGATATTTTTGCTGTATTCGGCCATTTTTTTTTTCTCAGCCGCATTTTCTGCTTCCCCTCATTTATGAAATGTGTAAAAAAAATTTATTGATATTGATAAAAATCGATATTGGTAAATATTGATGCAGTAATACTGCTATAATTAACATTAATTTCAATGGGGCCCTTTGGTATTGATATCACCGATTATAATGACAGGGAGTTGAAACATTTTTTACAGGCCCATCTCTATAGGGAATGATGGATTTTTTTTGCCACCCTCAACCTCACGAAATGTTGTATCAGTAAAAAAAAAAGTTGGAAATGGCTTAGTAAATTGCGAAAAGGTGAATATGGTTTTCCAACTTTTGTAAATATGCCCCTAAAATTAGGGTCATTTCTAGTAGAACTGCAGTTAAAATTACATCTCTGGACTGAAAAAAAAAGCCCCCGAGTCAGCCTTAGTAGCGACTATGTTGTGTTGGGACTTTTGACTGAATTTACTAATTATATCAGGGATCTTAAACTTGGTTGGGTAAATGGAGCCACACACAGGAAAAATGTAAACTTAATGGGCCACATTCAATACGCTTCACCTCCCTTGCCAATTTTTTGTCTTCACCACCAAAAACCCATTTCTTACCTGTACTCAGTGCTTGTGCATGCACACGAGGTAAGGAAGCAGAAGGAGAAGCATGGCCAACATTGCTGGTTCTGCAGGATTCACCCTAAACCATTGGTGTCCCTGCTTCTCTTTCAGACTGCTCTCTGCTGTCCCAAGGATTTCTTTAAAACTACAGTACTCTGCAGGCTGAAAATGAAAGACTAAGGAGCCTCATGCAACCCCTGGGCAGCATGTTTTAGACCCCTGAAATACACCCTATCTGCATCCATCCCTAGGGGATGCTAATTGAATAACTAACCTGCGACCCTTTACAATCAGCTGTGTGCAGTTTAGATGGACCAGTTACATGATAGAAAACTCTCAAAACTATATTTTCCCACATGCGTCTTAAACTCCAGTCTCAAATACTTGGCCATTATTGTCACTTCTCCGGAAACCCAGACTGCTAAAACATAGGACCAAACCTTTACAGCTGCTGTAAATACTAGTAAATGAGTATTTCTGGGAGGGGAAAAAAATCATGTCATATTTCTTTCTTCTTCTGAAATATACCATTAAATTTAATTCCAGAGGCATTCTCATTGAAAACATTTGTTTTCCAGGCAAAGCCATGAAAATGCTTCTTATATTTTATCTCTAGATCTTCCCACTACAAATTCAGTTTGGCCATGTAATATCATTTCTTGTATATCTAGCCTCTACTAACATCATGAAATTATTCTGTGGGAAACTCAATTGCATGTCATAGCCTTTTACTGGTTCCTGTCGAACTTTAATATATGCTAAGTGGCTTCAGAGCAGGTCAGATGAACCTTGGAAGGTACTGTTAAAAACCTTTTAGAGTACATGGGAGAGTTTGTATTTTAATCATTTATAGCAAGTTGCTATTAAGCTATCCAGCCTGCCAACTTTCTCCGTGCTCTAACAATACTAACCATTCCTTTTTTATTTACAGACAGAATATCTCAGTAGCATGTACAGCAATATCTCTCCCATTGTAACTATAAGATTTCTTACTGCAAAGAGTGTCGAATCTCCCAGAAGTGTCAGACCACTAAATGTATTCAGATGTAACTGCAGTGTGATTATTCAGCTTTTATCCTGAATGAATGTGATATGTTTCCCATTGCAGTTGATCATTTGTACATGGAATTTAATACCTTCTTCCATCAATAAAATAAGGGGACTAAGTAGAGGTTATTTTTTCTTAAAATTCTTTATAAATTATTTATGTATCAATAAAACACGATTATTCACTAAGGTGCGAATTCGACTGTCGAATCCTCAAACAGTGGATTCCCATAGCAAATCCACTACAATTTCCCCATTGTAAAGTCGCAATAATATTTTAAAGGTAAGATTGCACCAATTTTCCCATAATAAAGTTGCAACTGTGACAATATACTAATTATAAATATGCGACTGTGACAATAGCAGCCTATTACAACTGTCTTTATCTGTCGAATTCTCACTTATCCGCAACAATTTGGGGGGTAATTTAGCAAGGTGCGAACTCACCTTGCGATGCTTCGATTCACCTCGCCAAAATGGTTACGCACTGGCTTCTCTCCTACACATGCACATCAGTGAACACTTTAAGGGGGTTACTCATCAAGCTCCGAAGTGAGGCGCGTAGTGTTTGCCTCACTTCGGAACAACTGAAATGCGCATG
>WMED01001502.1:0-27355 GCA_019650415.1 Pipa parva
CCCCCCCCCCCCCCCCCCCCTCCTACACTTGCTACCCCCATGGCCCCCCTCCTCCTCCCAGCACTAATCAGTGCTGGGGAGAGGAATCCCTATAGCACTCAGCACTATAGCATAGACAGCCGGCAAAGTTGCCGGCTGTCTGTGCTATAGTGATTCCTCTCTCCAGCACTGATTAAGCTTCCTGTCGCTCACAGGAAGCATAATCAGTGCTGGGGAGACCCTCCTCCATTGACAGCTGTCAGCACAGTAGACAGCCGGCAACAGAGGAAGTAATCTTGCCGCGTCCCCCCATCAGTCTGCGGGCCGCACAGAAGGGTTCAGCGGGCCGCATGTTTGAGACCCCTGCTCTAAATGGTGAATATACATTATTGATTTTCCTGCACAATCTTACTATCTCTGTATGTAAGTCTCCCTCCTATTTACTGTAGATTGTGAGCTCTATGAGGCAGAGACAATGCTTGTTATTTACTTCACTTGTTCTATGTAAAACACTTTGTCATGTATGTATTATACTTGTTTTATTAAATTGTACAGCAATGTGTAATCTAGTGGCGTGTATATATATATATATATATATATATATATATATATATATATATACACACACACACACACACACACACACACACACACACACACTCACACACACACACAGTGTGCAAAGAAAAATAGATTTTAATATGATACAAGGTTTTCACTGTTTTAGAAGCATTATCTTTTAACTGTAATACAAATTTATTCAACATATCTTTTTCATCACCTTTTTAGCTGTCCTTTAACCTTTGTGACAACACATTACTTGCGTATAATAATCAATGTCTAAGAAAGGACCTTGCAAAATGATCTCATACAATTTAATATTTCTCCTGGCATATCTTCCTAATAACCAGCAGATGGCACTAGTTAACTAAAAAAAACATACCAAAGACCTTTTGTGAGTAAAATGCTTTCTTAGATTCAGCAAGCTGAATTAGGGTATTCTCTTATTTTTGTTTCAATAAATATGTCTGTGCTGTGTGCTCTAATATCTGCCCTTTTAATTAATTTTACCTTTCTGTGCTATCTGCAGGTGCAGCTTTCATTTAACCCTCCCCTTTCCACGTTAGGAGCATGTAAAATCCCTAAATCTGACAGGGAAAAGGCTGGGAATAAGCCCAGTATGGTGCCCTGCTTTAACAGATGTCAATATGGTAATTGTCATGTGGAAGTTATTATTGTGGTTTATGCAATCAGGTGGTGCT
The DNA here is from genome assembly GCA_019650415.1 of Pipa parva. Lineage (NCBI taxonomy): Eukaryota > Metazoa > Chordata > Amphibia > Anura > Pipidae > Pipa > Pipa parva. Next base: position 1,242 of record WMED01001502.1, read on the forward strand.
GGATGTTACACAAGCTGGATCTTGGGAGCAGGCACCCATAACAAGCAGGACAGTAGTATACAGGATGGGTATTCAGTTCAGGGTTAAACAGTCAGCAGTATTCAGCAGTAACACTTGTTGATTTCTCTTTAATGATAAGTCCACTGTCTAATGTCGGTCAGTTCAATGGTAGAGAATCAAATATGACAGGCACCGGACAAACATGTACATAGATACATAGTTGCCACAGCTGACACCACCAGGCAGTCTGCGCATGAGCCTTAGAGTGGGACCCTTCTGATAGCTCGCCAAATCACCATGGGCCAGGCTTCTCAGGGATCTCCTTCTTCATATGGGCTAATTCCTAATTCCTAAGTCTACCATTCAGCAGTACCTAAGCTGAAATCGCCATCAGGCCTCCAAGCCCATCTGACACTCTTGTTGGGGTCTCAGGCTACCCAGATAGATAACCTCCCCTACATACTCTCACCTGCTGAGGTGAGCTAAACATAGAACTAAACCTCACTTAGTTCCCTAAGATTCTTCCAGATCCCAAAGGTGGGGACCCTGCAGCTGCAACACCATGCAGGCAAAGACACAGGACCCTCCCCTTCATTAGCTTATATATTCCAGGGAGGGACTTAACAGTGACTTTATCTCACTCATAGCCAAGTGCTATCTTATTAAGTGCCACAAGGGGGAGTTCCAACATAATAAATGGGATTTACTAACACCCATTAGTAGAAATAGTGACTTTGTGGATATAGCAAATACACCAAAATCAGTAGTTCTACTACACCTCTGCCCTGGCCCTGCTGACGCATGTAAGGGTTAGTGCTTCATATAAACTACATCATGGCTGTCCTGCTAGATGCAGGGACGTTTTATATCCCCTAGCCAGCCCAAGAGTGCTGCATACTTTTATTTTATGACCATTTTAAAATGAATTGACCAACCACAGACAAGTGGTTACAACAGATAACTAGTATTTTGCATGAAGGCAGGACTGAACTACAGGTCGGTGGTAGCATTGACACTACTTGTTTGTATGTGCCCGTAAATGGTGGCTTTAAGTCATTTAGCATGCTAGCCTTAGCTAGCTTAAAGAACCCATTCAGCCAGGAAGGAGACTTGCCCTGTGGCTGGTTGAGATCTCTCTTTCAGTAATGAAATGAAGATCACAGCGCCTGTGCTGTAGGAACCCACTGAATGTGCCTGGTCTATGGCACAGACCCTGTCTGCACATATGTAAGCCATGCTTGAGCCTATTAGCACAGCTTACACATTAATTCCAGGTCAGTGGTCTAAGGGGGCAGTATTAAACCCTCTGCTCTCTGAGCTGCCCAAGTCCTTAATTTCATTGTTAAACAGAGTACTCTCATACGCTAATTCATTTAGCATGTCAGTCGGCCTGTGACTTTAACTCCTTTGTAATGTGCCAAATGAGTGACTGTGCCAGGGTGTTTGGTGTGTAGCCTGGTTACATAGTTATATGCAATAGAATCACATGAAGAATGTTCATGCATTTGTATTTCTGTCTTTGCCTACTATGCAGATGATGAGATATATTTACTGGCTGGATGCACTGTATACACACATTTTGTTGCTAAGATCTCAGTGTTATCTGTCCTGAGAAGAATTTGCTGAATGATTTTATAAGTAACCCATGTTGCGAGAGGTCACTGGCATTTTTGTCACCGAGATAAATTGGTTATCCTGAAAATGACCCCCCACCCCATTTTTTTAAAATAAGGACGCAAAGAATTCATTTGTGGGCAGTGGGTTTCAAGGGCCTTCAAGCTACAAAAGCAGCTTTTGCATATTACACCATTAATCATTCTAAATTGCCAGTACCATGATTTGTGGTTTACCAGAAACTCTGCAATAACAACACTGCAGGCGTGTTTATCTAGACGGAGCTTTAAAAGTCATTTCATGCGCTTATTGATCCAGTGAAAGGCAAGATCGGTTTGGTGTGGTTAATATTGTATTTCTTTTTAATTATGTTATGTTGAGATCAAAAACAGTGTGGTCCTGATTTACCATGAAATATATATACAAATGTTATTCCACTTGCATTGTTGTATAAGAAAATGAATAATTTACACTAAGGACAAGTTGTAATTGGACTCATATTTTTTGTACATTTTGATTTATTTTGGCATTCTTTCATTGTTCTGTTTTCCGTTCAGCCTGCCAGTTAGACTTTATCCAGATTATACGGTATACCACCCAAGTGGGGCACAAGGTGGGACAGCACTCTAATTGTTAGTGACATCATGGCACACCGCCCACCTTCTCCCAATTGGCTGCGCGCTGGTGATTAAATGAAAAATGATAAAGTGATGTCACTGGGGAACCTCCCACCTTCTTCCAAAGGGCTGAGTACTGGCGACATCTTTGCAACAGGCCAGCCATCAGATAAGGGGCAGGGTGAGGCCAAGAGGGAACAGAGACTCAGGACCACTACGTGGGATGTCCAAGCTAAAGTAGAATCGTGTACAATTTCTGCGACTATCTTCCAACTTAAAGGAACAATTATGTCACGAGAAGTTTTCTGCCTGTCTGTTTGTCACTGTTGCATAAATACATTTAGATTTATGTATTATTTACTAGTACCAGGATTTTTCATTTACAGCCAGGTACTTACAGAAGCTCCTTCCCTTTCTCCTCTACTTCTTCCTCTGCAACACAATTTGGAATCTTAAGGGATTAAGGGGGTAATTCAGCAATGTGCGAAGTGAGCTCCGGATCCTTCGCATCACTTCGCACATGCTGTTATGTGCTCGCCGATGTCCTGCACGCGGACATCAGCGAACACTTTAAAGGGGTTCCAGCCTCGGCGAGACTACTCTTCGCCTCGCCGAGACTGGAATCCCTATAAAGCGTTCGCTGATGTCCGCGTGCAGGACATTAGCGAGCGCATAACAGCATGTGCGAAGTGATGTGAAGGATCCAGAGCTCACTTCGCACATTGCTGAATTACCCCCTAAAGGTCTGAGAATTCTTAGTGGCCAATCAGAATCTTATAGGTGTACAACCTCACAGAGCTGCTACCCACCTGCTTCTTTATAATTTGTTTATTTCAGAATTCTCAAATCCGTGGATCAAGTTGCTGACTTCATATTTCAAATAAATATGTTTAAATAAATAAGTAGCTATAAATTCCAAACTACAAAAATCAGTAAGTAATAAATATTCCAAAAAGCATTTACAGTATATGAGTGGTAATTGGATGGGCAAATAACTGTTGGAGACTTAACTGTTCCTTTAAGTCAGATGGAAAGGAGATGGGAATGTGACATACAACAATAATGATTAGGGTAATATATTTCACACACAGAATTGTGTGATTTTCCCTAGATTCTGGCACTATTCACACTGACACACACTTTTCACCTGGGTAGCACAGATTTGGCAATGTTTATGCCTCACTTTATTAAGTATACACACTAAAAATCTGCCAACACACTGCCAAGTAGTTGCTACAACACAATTAGCCAAACATAAGCTAATGTCCTAGTCCCAAACGCAAGCAGGACTATCATCTGTTTGTGTGGATTGCATCTCATGTGAGTGTGGAGGTGTTTTATTTATTTATATCAAATATTCAGACAGATTATTTGATATAGTACAGTCCTAGGCACATTTTGTTTTAGGTCATTGGTGCTGCTGCTTTATGGCTTATAAATAAAGGGATTCCAGTCTCGGCGAGAGCAAAAAAGTTGCCTCACCGAGACTGGAATCCCTTTAAAGCGCTCGCTGATGTCCGCGTGCAGGACATCAGCTAGCGCATATCAGTCAGTCTCTTTTTGCTGCAGTATCGCAGTAATTTAAAAGATCCTGACCTCATGAGTAGACACTAAGGGGGTAATTCAGGATAGTGCGAAGTGAGGTGCAGAGTCCTCGCCTCACTTCGCACTATCCTGAATTACCCCCTTAGTGTCTACTCATGAGGTCAGGATCTTTTAAATTACTGCGATACTGCAGCAAAAAGACAAGTCTGCATTGCACATATCAACATATCAACATATCTTCACAAGATTTGTCACTATAGTGCTCCTTTAAGCAAAATTGTGAAGTACATAGTATAAATGTGAAGATACATGCCAGCAGTTATATTAAGCTATCTCATGTATGGAAACTGACATTGCAATTTGAGTAATATTGCCACTGGCTGCTACATCAGTTACTATAAAAATCTCTGAAGTATTAGCTCCTTAAATTAAATCTGATGATGCTGTAGTATATTCTGAACTGTATTGCCATTAAAATCCTAATCAAGAACATACTATCTAGTTTTTAATCCTTTCATTAGTTTATTCACATTCATTTTTAATGTATTATACAGTGGGGGGTGGCAGTGGTTGGGGTGATTCTAAGGCCCTTATTCACCAATGTGCAAAGTGAGCCTCGATGTGTTTGACTCACTTCGCACATGGTGTTATGCGCATGCTGATGTCCTGTGCGCGGACATCAGCATGCGCATTAAAGGGATTCCCCTCCCGGCGAGGAGACTCGAGTGCTCTCACCGGGAGGGGAATCCCTTTAATGCGCATGCTGATGTCCGCGCACAGGACATCAGCATGCGCATAACACCATGTGCGAATTGAGTCGAACACATCGCGGCTCACTTCGCACATTGGTGAATAAGGGCCTAAGTGTTGTACACCATTGTAACTTAGACATTGCTGTTTGCAGCAAGTACATATAGATCATCTTTATTTAACAGAAGGCACAGTGAATTTCTTCTTGACAATAAAGGTAGCCATGTTTTAAACAAGGTAAAATATTCCCATGGTCATAAAGTCAAAATGGGATTGTGGGGTCATGACTGGATGGCAAACTAGCAAGAATCACTACACCTGAGCTCTCTTGATAAACAGAAAAAGTACAAAAATACAAACGTTCTTCCAAAACCAATAATCGACCGCAGAACAACAAACTATACCAAACATGGCGGACCCTCAGGATTATCAGGAAGCAAGTACTGCAAATACTGACAAAGAAAAAAATAATACAACATTGACATACAGGACATATACAACCTAATAGACAGACTAACTAAAAAACTGATATAAATTACTTATTGTTCACGATAAAGGCCACACAACGCCAGGAAATAGCCAAGCTACAAGCTGATATAGGCCCAGTAGCCACCAAAATTGACAGCATTAATTAATCAATAAAAGAATTGTACTCCATGATGGCATCACATTTCATAACGATAACACAACATGCAAGACTGTCACGAGCAGCGCTTGTAGCTGTTGCGCTGCTTGTGAACAGCCGGCTCTGTCTGCCAGCTCTGTCTGCCGGCTATCGCTGGGAGATGCGATCTCCCTAGCGCTTCTGGTTGTCAGCCAATTCGGAGCCGCTGATGTCAGTGGCGCCAGATTCAAAAGGGGATGAGCACTGCTACTCAGTGCTCTAGCGTTATGTCAGCCATTTTTATCATATGCTGCTGTGTTGCTGTTTCTGCACTCCTGATCTGCTTCTATCTTATCAGAAGTCCTTTTTCAGCTTCAACTTCTGGTTTTCACTGGGTGTCAGTTCTTCAGCTAAATTGTTGATATTTCCTTAAGTCAGCTTTCTTCAGCCTTCCTGTCAGCTTCAGTGTTTCAGATTACTCTCTTAAAGGTACAACTCGCTCTTTAAGATCCTGTGTGTTATAGTTCTACAGTTCTGGACTTCTTCCAGTGTTTCAGCCAGCTGCCACCAGTGGGGGGGTTAACCCGAGAGCTGCGACCTGGGAGATGCCCACAGCAAAGCCCAGTACCTCCTTACGGGGGTTTAAAGGTGAAGACCTGGCCCTCCTTAGACTCCGTGCCTCGGCATTATCCCATGCCAACCCCACTGTTGTAAGGAGAATCCACTTCCTTCTGTTTTGCACTTTTATCTCACTTGCTATTATGTTCCTGTTTCAGTACACCTTTGTACCTCTAGAGGTGTAACGGTTACTGGGTGCTCCAGTTACTTTAGTGTCATCCAGTCCCATGGTTCCCTGTGTGTGTTTCCTTGCAACTCAACTTATAGCTTCAGCACTTCACTGTTTTATACTTTCAAAGCTCGGGTCTAAAGCACCCACGCACGTGACAAAGACAAATATGCCTTCTGCGACAACTTGGAGAAGAACGCACAACAACAGGACCAACCTACCATCTAAAAAGTTAAAAGATCAGAGACTGAAGACTAAGAAACACATTCAAAAGAACAGAGGAAAGAGAGTGGTAAATAGGTCCACTCTTTTTCCTCTGTTCTTTTTGGGTTGTTTGTTAAATAAAGGGCAATTTCTCTAATTAATCACGATATAAAATACTCACAAAAATAATCACAAGAATACAAGCAGTGCTCCCACTGTTGATAAACTTAGAACAAGTAGGCTTTGTCCCTGGTAGACAGGCCAGGGACAACACAAACAAACTACTTAATACACTATACAGAATTAAAATAACAAAACATATTAGTACTATCAACAGACCCCGAAAAGGCCTTTGTCAGAGTTAATTGGAGAATCATGACACAATGTCTTCACTCATGGATTCAGAACTAAGATAATCCAATGGATTGATTCACTGTATACAAATACCACAGCTAGCATTAAAATGAATGGAACTCTGTCAAAGCCAATAGAAATCAAAAATGGAACATGTCAAGGGTGCCTATTGTCACCTACTCTATTTATATTGACTCTTGAACACTTTCTGAACAAAATAAGACAGAAGCCAGACATGTCTGGGATTACAATAGGTACTGCAACATTTCCTTTCTCATATGCCTGTACATTCCTCACCGTCAACTGTGCTCCTCCCAAAGCAACCAGCTTTGCATCCCACACACCAATACTGCCCTTTGTCATCTTAAACCCTTTTCTCTCTCTCTGCCCCTCACATCTGGAATTCTATATGCCTTTATCTTCACCAGGAACATTCCCTCCGCACTTTTAAAATCAAACTGAAATCCTACCTTTTACTAGCACTGATATCACTGATGTTTATGTATATATTTTATCTAATACTTAGCCATTTATGCTTAATATTTGTATTTATCTATTTATGGACTTGTGTTTCAACACATTGTCACAGCTCTTATTACCCGTCTATCTGTGTATGTAAGTCGTCCACCCATTTAGACTGTAAGCTCTATGGGGCAGGGACCTCCAACCTCTTATGTCAACCGCAACCTAGCACTTAGTGATGTATCCTTGTGATGTTATACTGCATTGCTTAATGCAATTTTTCTATGTCTCTATTATATTTTTATTACTGAACGGTACAGCGCTGTGTATGTTTTTGGTGCTTTATAAATAAAATCATACATACATACATACATCTCTATAGCTGACAACCAAATTCAAGCACTCTCTCAAAATTTCCCATAAAAATGGGCCTCACATAAAATTGTGTACCAGGGTCTATACAGTTCTTAACAATTGGTAAAACATACATCTCTCATAGTTCAGTAAAATCAACTCAGAGTTTACCAGTGCAATATTCTCAAAGAAGGGAGGTGTGCCCCCCCCCCCCCCCCCCCCGAAACATTATTCTGCTGTACACTGTAACACTGGTTAGTAAACCATTTCAGGTTATATACCTCATATTGTGTGTGCGACCTCTATTTCTTTTTATCTACCAATTGGATTTTGATTGAGACTTTACCTGGCTCATTGGGGGTATTGCACCATATACACATCTTACTCCTGGAGTGCATTCAAATGTTTCTGTTTTCATTACATAAAATGCAACAGCTATTTAACAGATTTGTTTGGTCAAATAAACACCCAAAGTTTAAAGTACAGACTTTATACCAAAAGACTGCATTAAATACTACCATGCTTCAGTTTTAAACAGAATAGTGGATTGGACATAACACAATAATACAACAGTGCATGGATTGAGATAGAACAGCTTAGCATCTTTTCATATTTACCCCATATTCCATGGCTTCAAACACAAGACAGGAGAATATTACACAACACTCACCTGTTACTACCCAATACAATAAGTATCTAGGATAAGTACCAACAAAAAAGACACATTACTAGGTACCCATTCCCACTCACACCTATATTAAACAACCCACAATTTCCTACAGGCAAAACACTGAATGAAATTAAAGGATGGTTCAAGATGGTGATCTTGAATATATCACATGATATGAATGTATCACATGATAAAAAATAATAACATAATATATCAAACGGTCATTTAGAATGCAATAGATAGACCCTTTGCACAAACATCACTTAAAATATGCTCATATTTTAATTATTTTATATACAATTCTAGGTGGAGTAACAGTCTTTAAGAGACAACTCTGAATAACTACTGTATGTACAAGGATGTCGCCCCCTACACATACAATATCCATAGGTGTGCGCAGGCCATTTCAATTGGGTGTACCCCTGAAGAAAAAAAATCTTAAGGCTAGGTTCACACTGGCATTTTTATACACGGTGTATCATCCTGCGTGCTGCTATTAGGGTGTGCCCAGGCACACCCTGTGCGCACACCTATGACAATATCCTAGCTATATCTGATACTATTACACACAACAAAACTATACAGTCTTCACTATATACAAAAGTGGCCTAAAGAACTACAAACATCTTCATCACACAAACCCTTTAAAAAATTTATACATAATCTACACTCAAGCTCCCACTACTGCAGAATTAAAGAAATGAATTATAAAATACTCACAGGATGCTACAGAACACAGGCGAAAGTCAAACTAATACACACAAACCTCTCAGATAAATGCTGGAGAGGATGTGGTCAAAAGGAACCCTACTACATATATTCCGGAACTGTACAAAAACAAAACCATACTGGAATACTGTTAGACAAATAGTGACACATATAAAAACTCTTCATGTGGCAGGCTCGCCAAATGATGCCTTGCTGTTCAGCCAGCCCGAAGAAACCAGAAATCACACAAATTAAATGATCTAGAAATGCATTTGCTGATTGCAGCAAAGACGCTGATACCAAACCATTGGAAACCACAAAATGTTCCACCAATAAAGGAATGGCTGGGGAAGGTAAATGAGATAAACACATTCAATGAACTATATTATTCCATACATGAGAAAAAGGCACACTGATACATGGGCAGCTTGGCTGTTATTTACAGAAGAGGAATTGCACTTGAGACATCTGTTAGATTAAGAACATAAGAATATATTTTCTGAAACACCATGAGTTCTCTATTACAAATAAATAAATTTTATATATATATATAAATATATATATATATATATATATATATATATATAATGGGATTGTACCTCAAAAATAGTGAGAATCGATCTGTCATATAGTAACGTAACAAAAAAAAATTATAATAATTTTTTTGTATACAGTGGTACCTTGAGATACGAGTTTATTTCGTTCTGTGACTGAGCTCGTAACTCAAGACGGCTCGTATCTCAAACCAATTATCCCCATTTAGAATAACAGAAATGGAATTAATCCATTCCGGCCTCATCGGCTCGTATCTCAAATTTCAGTTCGTATCTCAAACAAGAAATTGGTCCGAGTCGCAATTCGTATCTCAAGAAATTCGTATGTTGAGCAGCTCATATCTCGAGGTACTGCTGTATTTATATGTCTTATAAAAATCTAAATTCAAAAGTCAGGTTGAACAGCGGCCTCTCTCTTTATGCCAAAAAGCCAGACTATAGTCTGCTGTAGGCTCTGTAAGCAAATCATCTTTTTTCTGCAGTTCAACCCAGTGAGCTCATCAGCACAGTGCTTCAGATAATTTCATCATGAAAAATTTGGGGATTATAATATTCCTTTAAAGAAAGCCTAGATAAAATCCTCTCACTAAAGGCTGTGATGGATAGGAAACAAGACTGGTCGGCAATTTGTAAGCACTTTTATAAAAATGTTTGGCTTTAGGAAATAGAAGCGATACTTTACTCCGATGGCAAATCCTCTTTAATAAAACATAAACACATTAAGACCTGTCTCCTTGGATTACACTGACTTCCCTTTTCTTTGTGTAAACTTCCATAGTAGATTACGGATATATCATCCCTGTATATGAATACAGAATGCGTTCACCTGTTTTTGGTTTATTTAGCCCACAATAGATTGTTGTTCCTTGGCCTGAATAATGATTTTCACTCGTTCTGACCTTTTGTTAATATCATAAGCTATAACTTCATAAGTCAAATGTTTTAGTTAATTGGCATAAATAAGTTACAGGGTAACTTCCCATCACCGCCATAGCAATGATTTTGAGAACCACATTACTGTATTTTGCAATTTGTTTTTAGTAGAGATTCAGAACAGGTTTCCTAAATCACAATAAAAAAAATGATTTTCAGCGGACATGCATATTGTGCGGAAGTCTGGAAAACTATGGATAGATTATGTCCCTAGGGTGTCAAAAATCAATTTGTTTCTATAATTAGTTTCAGGGTTGTGAAAATTCCTGGAAATGGCTTAGTTTTCTGTAATATGTAAGGTCACCTAATGTGTAGCAGGCATTTGTTGTAATATTGCAATAATCTACAATACTCTTGGCTCCAGATTTCAATGTACTAAACCTATCTATCTGTATAGGATGCTGGGAAGTGTAGTTTAGTAGCAGCCCAGAAGCCAAAATTTGCTTATCCCCGCAGTGGTAGCAGGTATTGTGCTTAAATTTGCCAAGCTAAATGTGTTATCGTCTCAGAAGGGTTTTATAGTATTTATTGTAAAACATTATGGGGGTTATTCATTAAGGTCCGAATTTGCCTTGCATAGTTTCTCCGTGCCTGTTCACGTCAATACGATTAGGAAGTCGCAAATTCACTTCTCCTTATTCATGAAGCAGCGAAGAGCGACAGACGCCATCACATGCGTTGTGCGTCATAGTCAGTCGCACAGTAGTAGGATGAGAAGTCATGTGAAGTGAGGCGAATTCCTCCAGTGAAGGGCAGTGACATCAGTCTCATCATATCCCACTAACTGTATATAAGTAAAAAATACTTATTTTTATATGTCACCTTGTGCCTAGATCATGTTTAATAGTAGACTAATTTAGTCACAGTCAACATTATCACTTGTGAATGAATAGTTGCTTTACACAACACTGGAGCCCTGCCATCAAACACCTCAATTCGCCACTCTGATCTGGCAAAGGCAAACAGGTGAATTTGGAGCAGTACACCCTGCAGAATCCACCCCTTTGACAGACTGCGTCGCATGCTGAATAGCTGATTTACCTATGCACGCGCATGCAAATTGATGCAAAGAGCTCCGTAAGTCCGTGAATGGAGTAAGTGTCAGAATTGGTCACGAATTCGTCACATCACAGAGATTGTTGAATAAGCAAAGTTGGAGAAGTCGTGATTGGATGTGAATATGGGCATTTACGCAACAGTTTGGACTTTAATGCATTTCGCAATGGGTACCAAAACTTCCTTTATATATGTCCAATATAAAGCAGACTTTTTTGATATTATGAAATATTATAGAGTTTCCAGCAGTTACCCGTCTGCAAAGAGGGAGTAAATATCTCTATTCACAGTAAATATTACTTTTGGGCTTGTTGCTTGATAATTGCTTCCCTGAGCTTCCTTCTTTCAGTAAACAAAATCTTCAAATTCATCACTGCAAAGATGTTTCTTAAATAATAGGATATTAATAATAGTAGTTGTGGACCATCCTTACACAGCTTCTGGCATTTTCCTGGTGGGTGCTTACGCTTAACATTCCAAGACAAACATCACTGCAGCTTCCATCGTATGAATAAATGCAAATATGTGCAGAAGCAATACTGTGTTCACATATTATATTACATATTGTAATTCCCCTTTAATGAGACAAAAGCCATCTGAATAGCCAAAAAAAATGGTTATCCGTTAGCTTTACCACCCGCACAGTACAGTGCCAGCACGTAATGTGTTTATGGGAAATATGTAAAGAACACAAATATGGCAGCAATCCTAAGCAAGAGCACATGATGGGTAACAGGCAGCCCAAAAGGGGTTAGCCTTATTTACTGATTTATCCATCTGTTTGTACTTCCAGTTACTGCTACAGTTGTAAACTATAGAATGGCATTTAAGAACATCATATAAAGTTATTTCTTCCAAAGGTGTCACAAGACAGCAGCTCAGCATGCCATAGAGTCTTTATAAATGTACAGGGAGCCATCTGTGCAAATGCTGAACACGTGCCCATTGCCCCGATTACTGCTCCCGCAGATTCCTGCTTATATGCTTGTGAGTTGTAAAAAATGAAAGTAATACTGTGAAGGGAGAGTCAGACTGTATGGGTGTATGGGGTGTGCGCCAACAGTGATGCTTTTCTTTCAATGTCGTTACAAGACTTCAGTTTTAGGATTCTTTACTGGATGCCCGTGCCCTCCTAAGAATTGTAAGCAGGAAAACAGCAGTTTTCTTCAACTCCAATGGGTCTACTGAGTATGTGTTATTAGCCAAAAACACAGAAGTCCGTTCAGTTCACACCAGATTTATCTCATGCCTCAGTGAGCTAAGCATTTGTAGCTTAAAAAAGTATTCTGTGTCTGCATTTCTCACTAGGGAATGTAAGTCAGTCTTTGTAACTAGAAAATCTATTCTGCACTTGCAATTTGTAGCAGGAAGGTTACCTTAAATGGGAGCTGAGCACTGATTTCAGCATTTTCCAGTTAACAGGGTGATTTGGGCACTGCAATTATTACTGGAAATGTGTTCTGGGGTCTTAGTTTTATATCCTACCCTCTGTATTTAGACATTGCGGAAGTCAAATCATTTTTCAAGCAAGCAGCAGTATAATGTTTATTATATTTACCCTGTAATGTACAAACTGTGTCTTAATTATGCTATTTAGGAATTGTGGTGCCAATAATTGTCATTCGTAGGCATTGAAAGATCAGAGAAATTGGGCAGGATGGGACAGAGTACTGGACCCAGGGCTTGGGGGGGCGGGGGGGATGGGGATTATTTTAGATAATCAGCACTAGTCCATGACCTAGTTTAAAATTAATTTACACTAGGGCAACTAGGGCAGATGCAATCATGTAATCTGTTTGTAAGAATACAAATGCCATAAAACAATGGAAAGCTTTTGCATGTGAGCAGTAACCTCAGTAAAGTGCAGGTATTTATTTACTTGTTGTGTTTGATTGGGAAAATGTATTTTCTGGTACACATGTAAATGTCTCTCTCTGCTTACTTCCTGTAAAAACAAACAAAAAACAAACAAACCGTTTTTCTGCCATGTTTTGGCTGGTAGTTGTGGTGAAGATATGATTCCTTAGCAAGACCCTTTATCTTAACATTTTTTACTACAGCCTAGACCAGAAAGAGTAACATTCCAGGAAAGAATGTGTGGTATGCATGCAAAATTTAATGTGCCCTTTGTGTTTTATGTTCCATTGAGTTAAGCGTTGAGGAAACATTATGACGATCGTTTAACAAACATTTCTGTTTCCAGCACTCAGCTGGCCTAGCAGCCCCAGGCAGAGTAGTTGTACTCTGGTTGAACCAAACAATGCCATGTTATTGTTAACCTACTGATGCATTGATTTCCCCAACTTATAGGAGCTGACAGTCCAAAAATATCCTAGTTTACATTCATGGGATTGTTAGAATAACACATAGTTTGTCTCCTAGGTTCTCTTGTTTAAAAGTACGTATCTATAAAATGGAGAACGTGTGAAATTGAGAGACAGAATGATGGGGAAAAAAAAATGAAAGTAAAAACTCAGTAGGGACTTAATTAAGTAGAATGAATATGAGTAACTTTGGTGAGAATTAAGGTGGACGGAATAAAGAAAACAGTAGGTGGCTTAGGGTGGGGAGGTGAGCATGTTGTACACACAGTAGTATCATGCATATAACATTTCCATATCAAAACCATAATAAAAATATGTAGAGGATAATGTATCACTTTTTGTAGGTTATAAGGATAATAACTGAGGGTAAGGAGGGCAGTGATGCCCAGCAGCAGACAAACGTGGCAGCATAATCTTAAAGTTTCCAGTTTACTAGGGCTCATTTCAGCATTATGAGTGCTGTACCTGCTAAATACATACATTTAACATGGGATTTATTGAAAAATGCTCCACAAAGGGATAAAGCTCCAATTGAAACCTGTTACTTTGCCTCTAGAGCAATATACTTGAGCAGCGAGCCTTTAAACATTGCAGAACCTCCTGAAACTTCTTCCCTAAGCTCTGCTGCCTCATCACAATTGTGTTATGACTTGATATCCATTGACAGCATGCATTGTTTTAGTGGATCTTTGAACAAGATATCTGTGCTTGTGCTGAAACTCCACAATTGCAGTATATAAAGTCCTAATGCCAAAGGACAAGACTTGTTGAAGCAAGGCTACACAGAAGAAGACATTACTCCCAATCATTGTACATTAGCCCCATGTAATAATTTTAAAATATGGGAAATACCAGAATACATAACAATGTGTGATTTTTTTTAAGTATACCACGGACTTCCTAGAAGCCTTACTTCCAATACACACCACCCTGGATCTTATTAGTCAGCATGCCAGGACACATTGTAATGGAACTTATCTTGTACCAAACTAGACTGGACTTTCTGGAAAGATTTAAATTGCCCTAATTATATTTTGGATTTCTGTGGAGTGACTATGAGAAAGTGCTAAGGTTTTCCTCAGTAACAAAATCTCATCAACATCACAATATTAGATACCAGTAGAGATTTACCATCCAGCTAACAGTAACTTGAAATGGCCTTGCCAAATCCCTCAGTTCCCCAGAAGATGCTTCCAAGATTCTGCACTTAGAGAGCATCATCTCATTGGGAAAAAAAAAAAAACCCTCAGCTGAGACCCACCCCCAACAGAAGTGATTGCAGTATCTCATAGTAATCAAATCAAGTCAATTCCTGTAGCTTAACATCTATACAGAAGGCACTGTTCCTCAGTTTCCTAATATATTAGCAGCCAATTACAAGAGAAGCAATTGGTTAGGGGAACTATATCAAACACTCATGCTTTCAGGATGTATCATATGTAGATGTAATGTTGGCAATAAATTGTATCTGATATAGCATACATCACCCTACTCTTGTTGGACTGGTACTTCTGGTGACAGACAAAGTTTGCTGTAGGATGCCGGGTTTTATAGTTCAGCGACAATTGGAGAGATGCAAGTTAAAGATTTCCGTGCCAAGTTAATTAAAAAATAGAGGTACTTCCTAAGCATCTCAATACTGGGAGTACTTGAGAATATTTGGCAGTGTCCCATGTATGTGGGACTTTATCTTCTATGTGGATAATTAATTAGAAGATATGTAATCTTAATCCATAGAGTATGCTCTCCTATCCTTGTGTTGGTGGATTCACGTGTACTTATACATGGGTTTAGAGTGACTAGATGAGGCTGTTTTTATTATTATCCACTGTACTTTTCTTGGTAATAACCTTCTGAAAGGGCAGGATCGCTGTCACATTCTAATCTTCAGATACCTTCCAGTAGTACAGGCATGCTAAAGGCATTGATGGCCAAAGTTATACATCCCAGTTTCCATAAATAGAGACCTGGATCTCTGAACAAAATTCTCCAAATGATCCAGTGCGTAATTAATTTTTTTTAAATGATCAGTCATTCACAATGCCATTGTTTCCTTAGGATCTATAAAACATACATTTCCATTGACTAAGTAAGCAAATTCCAGGCATGTTAGAAAACTTAACTCAAAGAAAGAAGGCAACTTTGTAGGAATTTTAACAAATCCTTACAAATATTCAGATGTTATGACTGAATCATAATCTATTTTTCTTCTGTTTTTATACCTCCAGGCATAGGTTTCCCACTTACTATTTAGAGGGGTCTCATACACATTCTTATAAAGTACTGTGCAAATGTTTTAGGCAAGTGTGGAAAAAATGCTGCAAACTAAGAATGCCTTTAAAAATAATGTCAAATAGTTTATTATCGATTAACAAAATTGAAATTGAATAGATAAAAGAGAAATCTAAATTGAATAATTATTTGGTGTAACCACTCCTTAGTTTTAAACCAACTTCAGTTCTTCTAAGTGCCGCTGCACACAGTTTTTGAAGAAACCTGGCAGTGATAATCATAAAGATAGTGCCCAAGATATGGGCAATGGCCCAGATGGCTTCAGAGGGCCGGGGCCATATGTCAGGATTTCCCAAAAAGGGAGGAATAGGAGATAGTCTTCACCTAGAGCAGGGGTGGGCAATTAATTTTCCCAAGGGGCCACATGCGAAATTGGGATGGTTTTATAGGGCCGAACTAATATAGTTAACTCAGTTAATCACTAAATAATACATTATTGTACTAATGACGTCATGGATAGAGTACCTCAATAGTAAGCACTGTTAAGAGCCGGCTCTTGCGGCTCGCAGGTTCTCCACCAGGGCAGAGGTAAGTGGTGGGACTTTTTGTATCCACTGTCTCTGTAATTGGGGGATATAACGTGGGCCACACAGTATTAGCTAAAGGGCTGGATGTGGCTCGTGGGCCGTACATTGCCTGTGTCTGATATAGGTAATAAGCCAGTACACAATACTGCCAAAGGTAAAGGCTTATAGTTGTATAAATGGGTTGCAGTATTGAATAGTTGGTGATTGGGTAATGAATATTTTGGCAATGAGGAGAAAGGTGTGGGCATAAAAGTTACACCTGAGCCCAGTTATGCCAATACTAGATGCAGGTTATGCCTAACTGGCCCTCATTATTATCCTCATTATTGAGTCAGAGGGTGGATATGTTTTGAACACATATACAACAAGAATCCAGGGTAAGTGGAGCAGAGCCCGTAGTTTTCTGTATTGTATAGACAATGTGACAACTCCACATCTACAACTTTATCATAAACATTAACAAAACCTGTTGGTATAAAGCTCTCTGTTTGCCTAGTTTTACTGTATTATTTCATTGGGGTGCAGGGGTTTACTTGAAGCATTTGACACACATATGAATAAACGTTGCTAAAGGCCCTTCGGAAATTGATAGCATTTTTCAATAGTTTATATGCGTTTCAAATGTACATAATGAAATTACTTAGGATAGTTACAAATATTTTACATATTCAATTACATAGGTAACATAGTTAAGCCTTATAAACACAAGGGTGCTTAGTCAGTTTATTTGCATTTACACACAAGTTAAAATGCTGTGTTCTTAGATATTTCCAAAAGCCTGTGTTGCACATCGCCTTATGAGCGATCTGAACAACCAGAGCAACTCATTTGCACAGTCCGTGATTATGCTGCTACCCTGCTGACACAGGGCCTCTTAACCAGAATTAGATTCTCTCCTTTTTAAAGTCCTCTGAACATTTTTGAAATAGACTCTCATTACTATTCCCGTTCCAGGAAGCAAAGTTTCGAGAGGAAAGTTTACGTACAGACACTGAACACCAGAACATTTTCAGGCCAGAGACATTCCATGACCCTTTTCTTAACCTTTAGAAAATATGATTGAAGGGTCTATATTTCAATGCATGCACCTAATTATCTTTGCTGATTTTATATATATGTATATATATAAAATCCGGTAATAATCATGTATAATTGGCAGTCTCTGATGTACCCATTATACCTAACACAGTTCTGTGATGTAATTTGATGTGATTCATGTCCTAAATGGAAGTTTGGACCAGTGCTAGATGTATGATTGTGGGAAGAGAATCCAAATATGGAGACTATGCAGGGTGACCAGGGATGTTCATGGTTATGGGTTTCTTACAAGTAGCTCAGAGAACTAGCTGTGTCATGAGAAGCGCTTACATTAGCTGCCGCGCTGCTCGTGTCTCCGGTTTGTCTTGTGCCGGCAAGTGCTGGGGATGCGTGTATACCAGCACTTCCGGGTTCTCGGCCAATCACGGCCGGCGACGTCAGCAAGCGGGGGAATTTAAAAGTGAGCACTGTGATTAGCACAGTGCTCGAGTATTGTTGTTGCAACCTGGTTCAGGAGTGGATCTGTCTGCCTGCCTGTTACTATTGTTTAGTATTGGATCTGCCTGGCGTTTTATGGAAGTTCCTGCCTGCCTGCCTGCTTGTTGTTACATTCCAAGTTAGGGTTGGATCTATCTGCGTGTTACTATCTATGAGGATTGGACCTGCCTGGCGTTTTATTCAAGTACCTGCCTGCCTTTATGTCTGCTTATGCTTTACAGCCTGTTTCTGCCTTGAGTCTTCGTCTCTTAAAGGGATCATATTTATGTGTTTTCAGCCAAGTGGTTCTGCAGCTTCTATGTGAGTCTCTTCACAGCTAGCACCGTCATTTCAGCGTGGAGCCAGGAGTGATGCCCAGGAGTGGTTATCGTACTCTGCGTTGTTCCCAGGAGGTGCTGTGAGTTGTAGTTGTGGATGCCCATGGGTGCTGTGAGTGACGTCTCTACTAGCTGCTCCAAGTGATCCAGTTGCAGTTGTGCTGTGTCAGGTTGTTGCCAGGGATCCCAAGTGAGTGCCAGCTGCCATCAGTGGGGGGTTACCCTGAGGGCCGCGACCTGGGAGGTGCCTGCCGCAAAGGCCAAACCCCCTTGTGGGGGTTAAGGGTGAAGACCTGGCCCTCCTTAGATTCCGCACCTCAGGGCTAACCAGTGTCATCACCTACTGTGGCACAGAGTATCCACATATTTATTAAAGTCACGTTCCTGTTCCTATCACTCCCTGTTTGTTTACTTGTGCACGTACACCTTAGTGCTTCTAGAAGGTGTACCACCTGACCCTGTTTCCTTTCACGTTTGTACGCCTTAGTTCTTCTAGAGGCGTAACGGGCTCTGGGTTCACTATAGCTCCTCAAGTGGCGACCTAGTTCCCGAAGTAATCCCTGAGTGTTTTTAGTAAACACGTGACAAGCTGTTATCTGCAGCCAATGCATGCAATTACATCCTCGTGGTTATTAATATTTTTTTTTATTAATAATTGGTGACCACTGAGAAGCTGCAACAGTTAAATGCTTGAGTGGCTATATTTAGTTGATTTATATTTAATAATTCTGATAACTCACTAAATGACAATAAAATTATTTTTCCAATAAAAAGATCATTCATTCGAGAAATTGTCAGACCTTTAGATGCAGACATTTGTAAAAATACATGGGACATAGGAGCGTTTGGTGTTTCTGTCACATTAAGGCCTTGGCTCTTGTAGAAGCTAGAATAATATCTGTTGTAGCAGGTGGTTATGGTCTTACAAAAAAACTAAACACATATCCGAAACCAGAGCCAGCTTGTTTCAGTGATACAAGGACAATGTTTTATCAACATTTAGAGGATTAATACTTATAAGCCCCAAGAGCTGCCCTTTCGAGTAAATGGAGCTACTATTCAGTTCTAGGGACTAGCAAGATTACTGGAAAAAATGTTGTGCACCTGGTTTAAGCTGTGTAGTGTTGTGACCTTGAGAGAGATACTTTGTCCTTATGATCCAAGGTTCCAAAATAGAGAGTACAGGAGGAAGTTGTTCCTGCACAGTTCTTCGCACAATGCAGTGATTATAGATATACAGTGGTACCTTGAGATACAAATTTAATTCTTTCTGTGACCGAGATTGTAACTCAAGACAGTTCGTATCTCAAACCAATTATCCCTTTTTAAAATAATACATATGAAATGAATCCTTTCCGGCCCCAACAGCTCGTGTCTCAAATTTCAGCTCGTATCTCAAACAGGAAAACGGTCCGAATCGCAATTCGTATCTCAAGAAATTCATATAGTGAGTTCGTATCTCAAGGTACCACTGTATGTATTATAGATTGTGGATGTAGAATGAAAGTGATGTGTTATACTTTAAAATATACTCATACTATGAAATAATACTACATCTTCCAGCATCCCTCAACAGTCAGCTCTTTAGGTGAAGATGGGTTAATTAGTTCATTGATATCTTCATGGTAATATAATGAGAGTTTTCTTTTTTAGAATAGGCAGGAAAATATACAGTACATGTACAGATTAAAGAACAATACTTAGTACTAAACTGAAAACTGCCATTTAAAAGAAAAAAAAAAGGAATTTATTTTAGCTAGCAAAGCCCTGAGATCCAAGTATACCAACGAACCATTAAACAGTGACAATGGCATTATGAAGGTTGGAGATATGTGTGTGATCAGATGATAAAACAGTAGTGAATATAATATCAGTTATTGGCATGATACAGATCCACAAGCCAATTACTGGATGTAATATTTAGCAGTAATATTTACCTTTTTATTAGTGCCTAAAGGAATATCAAGCAAATTAGCAGATGCTATTTTTTTCTGAATTAAAACTAACTGCAATGGGTTAATTAAACATATAGCTCTCCCTTTAAACACCAGAACACTGGCCATTTAAATAGTTCCAGTGTACCGGAGTAGACTGAGCATGTGTTTGCATGACTCTGGGCATGGGCGGGATGGAAGGCCACGAGCCTGTGGCTTTGTAGGGCAGTAGGGGTGCATCAGAACCAATTAGACCAGGATGACTGTACCACATGACCAGGATGTTATGGCGTCATGTAGCATGTAGCTTCCTCCCCCCCCCACAAAAAAAGAGAGGTCTGTGGACGCCTATGACTCTGGGTTGCCTATATTTCCATAAATTATATTCATATAAATTATTTCAGAATAGTGTAGTTTAGTCCCTGGAAATTAGTAGATGCCAGATATACAAATACCTTAACATCAAAATGTATTATTTGACAACAGCTACCTTTGCATCTGTCTACTTGGTCATTTCACTGTTATCCAGCAAACATAATAAAAAGAAAATGACCCCTTTGTAGTGGAAATGTTAAAATAATATTACTTGTAGACTTGCCTCTCATAACAGGTAAATAGGAAATGCTGGACATAGAGCAACAGGTTGAATAAGATATTTAGCCTTGAAAATAGAGCTTTAGGGGCACCCTTCCTGTATATGCTTTATTGTATAGCACTGCAGAAACTATGGGACTGGATGAGGTCTGTTTAACAAAATGGTTGCTATCAGTAGAGATAAAACCAGAAAGCAATACAATTTCTGAATTAACTTAAAAGATAACATATTTACAAGTGCTTTATTTAAACAACTGCTATGCCTATCCAAGAATAATCTGAATATTTATTTATTTGGTGTTATTGGTCCTTTATGTAAATAAACCCCGGTACCTAGTCCTATTGTTTTCCATGCAGCTTTAGATAATACATGTTCATAAAGGGAAATCTCTGCAACCTGCAGGGAAAGAGACAAAACTAACAACTAAACATTCGTAGACGAGTACTGCAGAGGAATAACTGCTCTGCCAGGCCAAATAGCATTTTTATTGTGTTACTGGATCTTTAACAAGTGTATAGTCAGTAGAGTGAGACAGTATCATCTCCATTAGCAGAGACTTTGTACTGTGATCCTTCTATCTCTGCTTACCAATATTCCTTAGCCACTTGCATATTTATCAAGGTAATTATGGTCCTGCATGCAACATTTACCATCTATTCACTGCATTTTTTAGGAGAATTACAGTTTACATCATGTGTCAAAGTGACCATGTGGCCAAGGTGAACTGGAGTGAATTTGCAATTAATTAAAAAAAAACAACAACATTCCTTGATAGGTTAATCAATAAGCTGGTCACTTAGCAACCAAAAAAATATTGATCAGATCAAACCATATATATCAAGCCAGACAAAGCAAAAAAGAAAGAAAGAAATTAAAAAGTAAGGGCCAGTAGCAAACTGTCTCCCAATACCGCTATCTAGCATACTGAAAGTAATCCATTTAAACATGTTTTTCCATTCTCTTGTGCAATATGCACTCTGTCTGCTCACAGCTACTGATTCGCCCCTGTAGATATACCAGTAAGTATAGTGTTTGTTATCAGTCCTGTGACTAATTCTAACCTTATTTTACTGTAGTAATGTGTGGCCTGGGAGATGATTCACTGGAAAGTGTCTTGTAGCAGATGTTCATACCTAATGACAACATTCTGTTATAGTCTATAGTCTAAATACACAGATAATGAAAACACTTATGATCTGACTGCGTGCTGAAATGACAATGGCACTAAATCCATTGTGTCATTTATTTTGTTTTAATATTGCGCCGACTAGCTGAATTCTACCATAATCACCTTAACTGGTAACAGGTAAATAACCCTATAACTGTAAATAAGTAATACTAGGATGAACAAAAACCAGCTCCTTCTCAATAAAAGCCATAACCACAGAGGAAGCATAGTAAATCTAGCTACAGTTTATATCTACCCTCCACTTCTCTGAAAGACATGTGAACTTTTAATTACCCATTTTACTCAGATATGTCTAACAGCCCCTGGACACAAATAGAGAGGTCACTTTTCTCTCAGCACAGCTGTGCTTGACAGAAAGGTCGAACCAGTGAACTGTTCTTAGAAAGTCCTCCAAAGCAAAGTGCTGCCTTAGGCTTTCTGGTTGCCTAATTTAGTTGGCTATAGAAGCTCAGAGAACAGCCGTAACAAATCAAACCGGAACATTCTGAGCGAGTGCCAGCCAGCTAAGGGAACAGGCATATTTAAGGTCAGAATAAGACTTTACTGTAATGCCTTTCCCAGTAATCTTCCCAAGAATAATTTGGGGATTACCAATTTATTGTGCAGTCCATGAGGTGATTAAGTATGGGCAGGTGCAACCAGCTAAAATATACAGGGGATCAGCAAATCTGGAATTGCTTTGCAACCTGAGCTGTAGATAGGCATTTGCAATTAAATTACATTATCTGACTGCCCTCAATAGGATTCTGTTATTTATTAAACATACTGGAATACAGAAAATGCAAATTACTTTTATAGAAATTGTCATGTTGAATATAGATTTCAAGGATAATGTTCCTGAATATAGCAGAACTGAATACAAATTACTAGCACACCATCCTGTTCATATACAGGTCATTTCAAAACCAATAAATTAAGTACAGGTGCTTGGTCCTCATGGGACAATTTGAATTATTCTTGGGTGTGCGTACGCTCCAATAAACCCACGCATCTTACTCCTGTCACTTTAATTTACCCACAATCCTCAGCCCTTCTCCAAAGGACTGTACTCCGAGGGATGAGAGAATTTGTGTATGCGCATTATGGACTCTTCCACTCTGTAATCCTAACACAGGTGAAAATATGTGTAAGCAAATATACTGCATATATATGCATACAGTACATTGACATAGATATAGGTATAAATCTATATAAACATAACTGCTGCAACCATACTACCGGTACTATAAATCTGCCATTATTATCTCCTTGTCTGCACTGATTGTAATATGTGCCGTGTAATACTCTAATCAAACATATCCAAAGGCCACTCAATCCCCACTCCCTTTGTAACTGTAAAACAGTCGGGTGCACAAGGAGCAAACAGGCAGGACCATTACTCGAAATAGGTAGAAAGTCTCCGGCACTCCGAAAGGTATAAAATCAATTAAATTTTATTGTACATCCATTAAAACAAAAAAATTAAAAGCAAAGGCAGCACCTATGAAGCACCTAATACTCTTCTGTCTATTGTAATCGCTTCCTAGCCGATGCAATACTCTGCTGTCTATTGTAATTGCTTCCTAGCTGGTGTAATACTCTGCTGTCTATTGTAATCACTTCCTAGCCGGTGTAATACTCTGCTGTCTATTATAATCACTTCCTAGCCGGTGTAATACTCTGCTATCTATTGTAATCACTTCCTAGCCGGTGTAATACTCTGCTGTCTATTGTAATCACTTCCTAGATGGTGTAATACTCTGTAGTCTATTGTAATCGCTTCCTAGGTGGTGTAATACTCTGCTGTCTATTGTAATCACTTCCTAGACGGTGTAATACTCTGCTGTCTATTGTAATTGCTTCCTAGACGGTGTAATACTCTGCTGTCTATTGTAATCACTTCCTAGCCGGTGTAATACTCTGTAGTCTATTGTAATCACTTCCTAGCCGGTGTAATACTCTGTAGTCTATTGTAATCGCTTCCTAGCCGGTGTAATACTCTGCTGTCTATTGTAATTGCTTCCTAGCTGGTGTAATACTGTGTAGTCTATTGTAATCGCTTCCTAGCCGGTGTAATACTCTTCCAACTATTGTAATAGCTTCCCAGCCGGTGTAATACTCTGCCGACTATTGTAATAGCTTCCCAGCCGGTGTAATACTCTCATATCTATTATAATCACTTCCCACTTCCCAGCCGGTGGAAGAGCATTTTTTCTCTGCTGCCAGGATATTTGCATACTGGTTAAAGCAGCAAGTTTAAGGATCTGCAAGGTTAGTTCCTGCTGTGAAGGAAAGACCAGGCCCACTGTTCATTTGGAGAATGAAAGCAAAGTGTAAAGAGGTATTTTTACACAGACCCTAAACTACTAAAACACTGATAAGAAAACCTCAATGATAGTAAAAAATGGTCAAGACGATAATGCCATTATCAGGGTTTGTTTTAGGAAAACTGGGGCCCTGGGCAAATTGAGGGGGCCCCACTAGAATTGACCCTCCCTGACTCCAAAGGGCCCCCCACAGCATTACAAAGCTCTATTCTCTCTAGCACTTCAGGAGTGCAGATCACTTCTACAGAGTTAGGAATCTCTATTCTCTCCAGCACTTCAGGTATGTAGAGCGCTTCTCCAGAGCTATGATGCTCTATTCTCCTCCTGCGCTTCAGGTGTGCAGAGTGCTTCTGCATAGTCACGAAGTCCTATTCGCCAGCGCTTCAGGTATGCAGAGCGCTTTTGCAGAGTTACAGTTTGTTTTTTGATCTGTGCATGCACTTTAGTAGCCATTTCTCCGAATTGAGGAAGGGGGTGAGTAGTATGTGACAATGTACGTCACATACAGAGGGAGGAAATGAGTCACATAAGGGATCTATTCATCTCATGATCCTGGGCATAAGATTGTGAGATGGAAACTGATCAGGCAGCAGTACTGTTAGTGTACTGCTGCACAATCAGTTAAATGTCAGGTAAGGGTATAGTTCTCCTTGAAGTTAATTAGGGTCTAGGGTAAGGCTAAAGAGTGGTGCCAAGAATGTGAGCATCTATAGCTGTGGACACTAAGGCAGTTATTGGCTAAAGTGATAATTTGACTGTCGAATTCTCAAACAGCAGATTCCCATAGGAAATCCACAACAGCGACAATATTCCCATAGTAAAGTTGCGATTGCAACAATATTTGCATAATGAAGTTGCGACTGCGACAGTAGCAGTCTATTGGGACCGTCTTTAGCTGGCGAATTCACACCTTTATGCAACTATTTGGTCTTTAGTCAATAGCTCCCTAAGAATTACAACTGCATTGTTAAAGGAAAAACACATGCTACACTTGAGGTATAGAGAGGTACAAAAGGATTGATATTAGAGAGATATTTCATATAATATATTATCATTTTTAAATACACCTATATCATTCCTGAAGATCAGACATTTTAAGCTGCTGTTAAAACATGTCCCATAAATTTCAAAATAGGATTGTGATGGTTTACCGCATGTGTGAAAAGTCGTGATGCGCTTTGAAATAGTCATAGGACATGTTTTATTGACTTTTAAATGCCTCTGTCAAAACACCTGCTGTTATTACCCTAGTATACCTTAGTGGTATACGTAGTGTTTTGATGGAAATGAAACAAATACTATTGGTGGCAGATCCCATTTATTTTAATGGTGATCACATCAAAACTGCATTGCATTTTTACCTAAAGCAGTTTATGTGGTCACCATAAAAATCAATGGGCCTCATCACTGTGGCATTTAGATGCTGGCATGTACAGCCAGCATCAAAACACCACATGTGCCACTGCCCTTAAGAGTACAATTTTCTGTATATGCAAACCTCTCTCATCTCATGAAAACAGTGGTTTGTTTAACTTCCTATCTCAGCCATAAGAGCTAGTTTATACTTAGGCAATCTTATTCCTTCAAAATAGCGGCTACCAAAATTTCCATTGTTGTTTAAAATGAAATCTATAGGAACTGTTTACACTACCATCTCTAACAGCTGTCCTAGATCCCCCTCAGCAAGCGAGCGAGCGCTTCTTCGGTTTATGCATGGACCTGACCTGACAGTTTTCAGGTTGGATCCGCAGCCTACGTTGAAAGAGCTGTTGGAACTGCAGCCTGACCTCTGCCTCAATGCAGGTGCGATGACATCACTCATCAGCGCCAGCACTTGTGGGGGAAGGCGCTGATGAGTGATGTCATTCATTGGCACTGTAAA